>DWEM01003176.1:0-11031 GCA_018245935.1 Agara belti belti | reverse complement strand
CTGGTGAAATGTGGGGGTGTACTACACTCCTCTGCCTACCCCTTCGGGGAATACAGGCGTGATGTTACGTTTTTTTTCTTTTTTATATTCATCCATAACCGGCAACGCACTGGCGACTAGTCGGATGTTGCAAGCGTCCATATACGACGGTGATCACTTACCACCAGGTGGCACGTCCGCGTGTTTGCTGTGATGAACTATATAAAAAAAATCTTTGCTTGCCTATATGGAAACAAGTTACTCTCCTATTCGGAGGAGTGTTTAGAGAAAAAATGATGGAGAAAGATTTTAGTTGAAGTGAATTTCGATATCTTACTATGAACAGCTAATTATCTGACGCTGAAAATCCTGTTGAACAGATTGTCGTTTCGGGATTACATTGGAGAAACAAACAGATCAAAAAGATGACAAAGTGACAGGTAGACAGAAATTAAAAAAAAACATTTAGGTCTTGCTAATTAATGCCCTTTGTTTCGATAATAATTTGAAAGATGTGAAATCTGCCAATCCTCACTTGGGCAGCGTGGTAGACTGTGGCCTAAAAATCTCCCACTATGAGATAGGCCGAACAGTGGCCAATTAAACAAGATAAAAAAAGTGCTTTGAGAACTTAACTCTCAATACCGGATTTGTTTTTGCTACATCGCTCTATAAACATAGAATCGCGTCAAATAGCACCCATAGTGTAACACATCATGGTGCTTGATTTGTGTTAACATTCAGAGCTCTCCATTACCATTATGTCACTTGTCTTTCGTGAAACTACTACACGAATATGGCTCAAGTGCAGTCCGTCAAAAATAGGCCCCCTTAAAATTGTATGTTTGGAAACTTCAAATAACTGCATAGTAAATAATCTGTAACCAACTTAATGTAATTTATATGTGAGTCATTTGGTACAGTCAGATCCAAAAGTCCAATGTTGCTAAACAAAATTACGTTTGGTTCGACTGTATACATTACAAAAAAATGGTGGATTTTCGGAGTTCAACCATTCATATTCAGCCTCGAGTAATCCTATTTTAATTTAACCATCAAAACATGTGTTTACTTAGTTTATTTTAATGGGTGTGCACATAAGAGACTATATAAATGACATTAAACTTTTTTCTAGAATATACATATTTGTAGTCGTCGTGATATTCATTATTAAAAAAAAAATTTAGTTAAGCTAATCAATAATTTCGAGTAAAATATTTTCTGAGATTTTAATCCTGTCTTTAGAACAATTTAAAATCCAAAACTACGGTGAGACCGTTGGTTACGCTAAGTTGTTTAAACCACAGGATAGATGGCGTTAAGCATGCACTTAGACTTGGTAGTTGTCATAGTTAAACTTATAGATTTGACTCGAAGAAAAGAAAATGTCAGTCATTAAGATCTGAAAGGTTGATATGCAATTAAAGCTTCACACACACAACTATAGGCAAGGACTAGCAATAAAATCATTCAAATAGGATGATTATAATGACAATACCAGCAACAATAAAATCGCGTAACTACCTATAAAATTATGTAGCTAGGAGGAGAAAAGTACACTTAGAAACAATAAGGCTGTTCACACATGAGCAATACTTCAATGCAACAAGCGGAAACAAACTGACGTCACTAGAGGCAATAAAATAGTAAACTAGAAGGAATAAAATCGTGATAGGAGTCTAACTTAAATTACGCAAGTAAAAGAAAATGTTATCCGTTTAGGAAAAATATCAACATTTAACTAAATTATATAATCCTGTAACTGGAGGCACTTAAGATATACTAGGATAAGCAACCAAACCATACACCTTGTCGCAATAAATTCAGGCAACTTGGAACAATAAAGTCGTGCAACTGGGACCAATAAAATCGTGGTGGAAAATCATATTATTTATTTCCTACCGTATTTACAAACATTCATTGGTAGCGTTATTATTATTACTAGTGGTCCCTCAGCGGCCGAAAATCGACCGTAGGTCATTAAATCAATTATTAAATTACAACGCATATAATTTTCTAAATTAATTTTCAAGCTATTTTAAAAACACGAAAAATGAGGTTTAATTTAATAATATTTAAAAGCATTCTTTGAAATCTCTTTGGACTTTTTGTTTGACATTGACAATCAGAATGTGAACAATTAATGTCTTATTTTATTTTCACGTGTGCTTGTCACACGCACGGTAGTGTGTGTAATGTTTTATTTATTGATATAATGTACTTTATAAGCGTTATTATTGAAAAATATTAGTGTTCTCCACTTCTCCTACACATAAACTATAACTGTGCCAAATTTCATACTTCTCCGTCTTCGCAATTTTCGTAAAAAGGGGTCCAAAGTGTTTGCTTCACGTATTGATATATAGATTTTTTTCATAGGTACATAGGTACATAGACAATGTTCTAGCGGGACCAATCATTTCAGTCTACGTCTGCTAACATCGTTGTTATTATAACACCTATATTACAAAAACGAGGAAAAACAGCATATTTTATTTTATAACAATTACTATTAACCTTGCTTAAATAACGCTTAGAATTATTAATGTACGAAACTAATTGAGTAGGTACAGCGCCTAAGTTTAAACAGTGTTATTATTGAATGAATTTAATAATACCATCACGCCAGGTCCCCAACAGGGTAGGCAGAAAGCACCGAGTGCCAAACACCTATATCCTTACAAATTTAATGGTCAATCCTTATGGTACAATAATAATAATAATAATTAATAATACCCAGGACTAAACACACTTAAATATAGCAATGTGAATATGAAATTGACATGGCCGTTTTCAATGTAGGTATAAGCATGAAATTTTTCGAGTAACTTTTTCCGAGAAGAGCGTGATCAATAAAAATGCTGATACAACAATATGTTATCATCATTGGTACGTCGATTGATCCTGATTGTAGTTTATCGTCGCCAATTTAGTAATTTCTTAGCCATGCCGTTGTTTGAAAGATTGAATTGCAGACCAACGGTTGACCGGCAGAGAATGCAATTTGGCATTAAGTCCGCCCTTTGTAATCCTTTAGGTTACAATAAAGAGTAAATAGTTAAACAAATAAATTGCAGTCTATTCATTGTTCATTGCCTAGAAATTTGTGCGAAATGACATTTTTGTAACTTCGAAGCTTATGTTTGTTAATAAGTGCCGATACTATATTCTGTATTTCTTCTTCACCGTGTTGATCCAGAGCTGGTTGCTGGCAGCTGTGCGCACTCTGGCAGCACAGTATGGCTACGTATTACAAAACCTTCATTGGCTCTCACTTTTGCAACGGCTTTATAGCGATTGATGAATAATTAACAATGTTTTTACAATCCATGCGGTATAAGTATCCTCTTATAGGTTTTGTTTATTGACCGCAAACATGACAGTTATAATATTATTGTATTACCTGTTGTGCCCGCGGCATCGTCCGCGTTTGAATTTAAATTGAATTTGAAATAGCTTAAATTACTCCTTATTACATCAGCTATCTGCCAGTGAAAGTCTCCTCAAAATCGGTCCAGCCGTTCCAGAGATTAGCCGGAACAAACAGAGAGTTATTTTGGTATATGCACCGTGTGTACATACATATGCATTGACTAAAAAGCGATTATTTTAATATTAGAAACAGACACTCCAATTTTATTTATTTGTATAGATGACCGACTTCTTTCCTCTTCTGCTTATTGGCTTGAGAATTATTTATAACTGCCGCTTAATAGTAACAGCTATAATAATATTTCTATTGATCAACGTTCATAGCCTCGATGACATCATGTAGATAATACTATATGATCTAATATACATACATAATATTCGAGACTAGTATTATGTACAACAAATAAAAGTAGATCAACGAGCTATACAGGGAAAAGTACCGTCGGATCGAAAATGA
This sequence comes from Agara belti belti, assembly GCA_018245935.1. Lineage (NCBI taxonomy): Eukaryota > Metazoa > Arthropoda > Insecta > Lepidoptera > Hesperiidae > Agara > Agara belti. The sequence goes on along the minus strand of DWEM01003176.1, from coordinate 7,163 downwards.
GGTAACGGTCAAAATAATGCCAATTGTCATATTCTCTTGTTATTATTCGATTATTTTATATTTTAGAAAATATTTTTCCCTGTTTAAACAACAGCAAGCTTAAGCAGACCGTCTACGGTTGGTACATAGTATGTTTATCTAATTACTTTCAGTGTCTTGTCGATATTTGATTATACGTATAACAATAGCTATCGCATACGTATTAAATGAATTTCTTAATTAATTGTTTAAGTAAACAAAAGTAAAATTAATTATATGATTGAATTATTTACAGAAGAATATTCTAATTATAATTTTTATTAATTCTTATCTTATCTTATTAACTTATCATATTTTATCAAACGTATTATATTTGCAGGGAATGCGAATAGTTACCGTCACCAAATTAATTAGTTATATGTATATGTACATTCACAAAGCTTTAAAGATTAGGTACCTACAAGTAAGTATTGTTCTCCTTTGTCACACGACTGTTACGTTATCTTTTGAAACGGATCAATCCTTCTAACGTTTTGAAATACGACAATAGTCATATGTACATTACAAAATCTGCATAGAAGCATCCCCTCACGACGCCCGATAAGTAAATGGGATAGTCGGTCGCAATCTAAGCTTTGTATCGAAGAAATTGCGAAATACACGAGAGTATGTTCTCGACCACTTTCATTAATGCTGCACATGGGGTGTAACCGTGGCAACCACTTTTGAGTTATTTTACAGAATTTCGTTAAGGTTACCTGTGTATGTTTATGAAGTTCTGCAATTTATGACTATCACCTATGACAGTACAATACTATTTTTATAGATAGGCAGTTACATAATATCATAAGCATGCTACTAATATCATGTGTATGAGTATTTATAACCAACTTCAAAAAAGAAGGGGGTTCTCAATTCGTCTGTATTTTTTTATGTTTTTACCTCGCAACGTTCGACTGCGTGAACCGATTTTATTAATTAAAAAAAAATTAAAGCTAGTGCTTCCCGTGTGGTCCCATTTCATTTTGGTTCAGATTTGACCATGGCATCCGTGAGAAAACCATATAAGTCTTAAATTAGAAATAGATTCTTATTTTATTTATTGGAAAGACTGACAACGTCTCCAAAACTAACAGATTGTATTATTTGTTTACTTTTTAGTGCATTTTAATTTGTTTTCGAATAGTTTTTTATTTGAAGTCGGTTTTAATTTTTTTGTTAAAAGTTTTGTTTATTAATTACCGACTCAATCATAGTTGTTCACTCTATTTTGAACGACTTTCGAACTCTACTGATAGTCGAACATGTCTAACAGAGGGCGTCAACTTCGTTTAGTGTTTGCCACAAACATAGGCAACGAAAACAACATTTGAAACAAAAACTTCTAAAACTAATATTTTTGGGGTCGATATCACGATGGTAACTGAGAGTTTTTGTGTCGATACTGCTTTATTTGCTTATTGCATAAAATGCAATGTATTATAACGTTATATAAATTCGTTATGTAACGTTAATATAAATTCGCAATGATAACGCTCAATTTTGTTCTCATACTTGAAGTCTACAGTTAGTTATCTATTATTTTACAGTTAATGATTTTTCTTTTAAAGCTATTTACAAAATACAAGTTTTTAGTTTAAAAACACGACGACATGAATTACCTTACACATGACTTTTAGTAATAATAATCTTTATTTAAATTAACGTGGACCATAATTAGATAGTCATATCTATTTACATATTAAAACTTGAAGCGATTATAATTAAATTTATTACATGTAATTTGGATGTAATAAAATTATTTTATTAATCTTATAAATGTTTCCATCCAGTGCCTGGATACCAATTACATATATAAAATTAACTGTTGTATAATATTAAATGATAATAAAACATATGATATTGTAATAATAGGAATTCCTATTTTCTCAATGCTATGTGCTATGGACAGCAAAACGAAGATAATTACACGAACTCTAGAAAAGAGAATTAAATTCATGAGGCTGCGCATCGAACTCCGACCCTCGCGCTGAGTGCCGATCTGGTGATCGATGCGCCTAATGAGTTGTCCAATTACTTGACAAACTTTCAAATCATATTTCATTTATATTACAAATACTATTTGTACAGTTTATTAGTCGAACGTTATGGTATCGAAGCGACAGATACGTATTTTGCAAAAAAAAAAAAATTTAGGTGATGTAATAATTTATTATCACCTTAGATGGTAGGCATTGTCAAGGAATTGGGTGCGAGGAGTAGGTAAATATAGTTTATCACCGCTGTATCTCGCGTCTCTATGTACTATCAATTATACTTTATCATGTATATTGAAGGACTAATTTCAATAACATGTTAAAGGCTGATAAGACTTTTCAGTTCTTAGATGCTGCTGGTGTGATAAGCGCAGGAGAGGGGTCATAGAACTTTGCAGGTCTCAGGCTTGACTGCGAGAAAGAGACGGCACACTTTCCTTACGTCTTACGCGTATCCTTCCATCCATGTAGTTTACTTTGGTATGCATGATTATAGTCGCAGCCGCGCTGAAAACTATATTTCTATTTTAATTTTGTCTCAACTTGATCATGTTATATAGTTTTCATTAAGTGTAATAAAGTCATAACTGAACTGAAATATTTTTACGTACTTAGTTATATTCTTAAAATCTAACTATTAACGTATCAAATGCTTTTAAATTATGCTTCCCCTGTATCGGTTTACACAAGTTCAATAAAGTATAAAATCAAGGAGCGTTATTGTAAGTATAAAGTTGTAGTAGAAATCAAAGCACCCACTCTGCAGCCCTCGGAGTGATGTTCTTATTAAATTAGGGCTTAAATATGACCTACATCGAAGAGGCGACAGCTTCACGACAAAGCGCATGCTTAGCGTAGGCCGAGTTGCAAGATGCATGCAGTTTAAAGTTGGGAAGAAAAGTTATAGCGAGCGCGAGGATGGCGTGCGGAGCACCATTCGCGGCCCGACGCTAGCCAGGCACGGTCGGTGCCTGCGCGCTCGCCGCATTCAGGACTAAACTTTGCACCGCTCAGCATACCCATACCGAATTAACACTCGGACCAAGATGAGGGTCCCGGCGGCCCTCCTGCTCGTCTTCGTGACACTCCTCGCGAAGGTAAGTACTGTTGCGCGTTTTTGCGAATGTGAACACCGGCCGAATGCAGTGTTTCTCAAGAGAAAACTTTTTCGAGACTCCCGAACTACGCATTTTTAGACTCCGCCGTTCTCGAGATTCATAATTTTCGTTTTGGTCACGAAACTTATCGAAGTTAACTAAATAAAAATAACGAAGTTACGGCGCCGGCCAAAGAGCCGGTTTCTGCAACAGCCGACTACTGAACAAACTAAACTTCACGTCGCATATTTAACACTTACAAAGATTCAAATATTACAATTATCAACGTATTATTAGATGATGTGTTAATTATTATATATACTTATACCGCCTAGAATTTCTCATATTAAAGAAACTGCAAGTAATGTTTATGTAATTACATAGTTTTTATACGTCTCGTCTTTGTCGACTTTTTTTGTAATCTAATGACGTTGGTAAGTAACCTTTATCATTAACCTCTGATATATTTTGCAGATTATAATCTGCAAAATTATTATTATTTTTATTATTGTTGAGACTTATAAGTAATTATTTCGATATTTCAACAAATATAATATGACTTAAAAAAATATTACAATTATTTGCGTTATCAGAATCGGAAAAGTTGTCTCGAAAATGTTTTTTCTTTTTTATTGTTGATGTAAAAAAACGTATTTCTTGGGGTTGTTGTAAATAGCTATGTCTCGTTTCGAAGTTACTTAAGCGAATTAATATAATATCATGATTTTAAAATGTTCAAATTTATTTTTATGTTAATTTTAATTTAACATAAAAATACGTTTGTCGTCGAGTTTGAAGGTTATTTTAATAACTATAATATATTAACTTTTTCGATTGTAATTAGAAGCCGTTAAGTCAGACTTTATGTAACTATGTTAAAAATGTATGTTATGTATGTTCTTTGTTTATATATCAATTAGTAGCGATAAATAGAAAACTATCACATTTGAATGAAATTAAAGTAACCTTTAAAATTAACGCAACTAAAAAATCACACAATAAAAGTATGAGAGCAGAGCGACCCGAAGGCACTTCTTACAACAGTAAAATACATATATATTTATACATATTTCGGATAAATAAAACATAAAAGTACTAGTTGAATTTTGTGAAAAAAATTCTATATTAATTGTAGATGCACAATGAGGAGTCTTCAATTCCGGCATTATATTCAACTCGTCAGTTAACGTCTTCCAATTATTAAATAGAATAGATCCAATGACATTGAAACAAATATATTTTAAATAAACGTTTTAATGGTTATTTCTACGTCTACATTGTTTTTGATTATTACTATACTATTTTCAAATTTTTATAATATAATAATAGTAACAATACTTTCAGAGTGTCTTTGTAGCTTCATTAACATTGCCTTGAATTCTTTTTAGAAATAAAATAGGTTAGTATTTTTCAATCTGTTAATATTACAGGATTATGGTCTCTAAACTACAATTAATTGTACTAATTTCCACTCAGCTCTGCACGGGGTATATAAGAGGATTAATTTTAAATTAATCGTAGAATTTTGTCAGTAATATGAACAACTTTCATTATAGATTTAAATTTCCAACTAAGCGTATGTCTTTCACCACTACATCTGATCCATTAACCCTTCTTCTTCATAGCCATTTCCTCATTACAAAGGACATTCTATGCTGGGTTAGCCTATATTTTGATCTTTTAAATTCATATTTACAAGTGCCATTAGTTTTAATTTGGCTCTTTGGTGTTGGGTTGAAACAATAATGATTATTTGTATTAGATTTATACGTAGATTATGGGACCGTTTGATTAGAACTCACAGTACCAGCACTTCGATGGTACTTTACATTAGTAAAATTTGACACATATGCAGTACACGTCAACTCTGTTTCGGAAGTAACAACTTAAAGAGAATTTTTTAAATTTTTCACACTTATGCTTTAGCGGGATTAAACTTTAGTTTTAAAAGCCTTTTATTTGGATCGCGTCTTAATTGCAGTACAATACAGAAGTATGTTATACTGATATACGCATATGATTAAAACGAAAAACTTGTCTTGCACTAGGCTTTAGTAGCAATGTTTCCGTGTAATGTGCAGACTTCATGAGCGTGTAAAGTTGCACACTACATAGGTTTACTTGCGGTTTTTACAACTAAATCAAAAGTAGCTCCTATTGCCGTACGCGCCGAGAGTTTCTCGACGATTTTCTTTCAAGAATTTATTAGGTCTGATATAAAAGATTTAATAAATATTTTTACGTTTATATTTACCTGAAATCAAAATCGTTCCTTTTATAAAAACCGAGTTTCTCAAAGATGAAATATTACTATAGAATGTCGACTTATACTGTACGAAATTGAAGAACCTGCACTTATATTTCATGTAGGCTTTGATTGAAGTCGAGGAAATGTTAGGAAAAAGTAAGTTAGAAATGTTCGCGTTTACATTTTCTAATTACGAGAATGAACTTAATCTTTCCGATTACCAATGTTACAATTAATTTAATATTTGTTCATTGAATATTATATTACCAATGACGCATACCAGAACAGTTTTGATGCAAGGTAGGGTGCGGAATCCTCATGGAATGATTTGTATCCATGAACTGTGATCTCTGTTTAGCCATTCTACCAGGGCTAGCTTTAGGGTGGGTGGGGGGCACCATGCCCTATGGCACCGCGCTAACGTTGCGTATTCTAGTAACACTAACAATCACTGAGGCAAGTGTCGAAGCCAATTTTTCCAAACTGAAATGAATTAAAATATTTTAGCTAATTCAATTTTTTTTCTTTCGTTCATTATAATAAATATTAATGAGAGTGATGAATGTAGACGAAGCGCGTCAGCTTTGTAAGGACAGAGATATTTGGCACTCAGTGCTTTCTGCCTACCCCGTTAGGGACCTGGCGTGATGGTATAATAATAATAAATAATTAATATTGTATAGTAAAGGACGACGAACGAGTAACTCGCTCAGACTTCTGGTTGGTTTAGGCCGGTCCAGCACACTATTATACGTTTCTAATCAAATTGCGTTAGAGTATTCTCCGTATAGTCGTAGATCGAAACTAATTTTGCCTGTAATCACTGTCTTTGTCTCAAAATCCACCTACATGCAATCAATTATAATACTGTATTCATTTATAATATCCAGGTCTTCCGTCCGTATCATTCAGTGTCTGAGAGTACTGAAATTATCAGCTTGTGACAAATTCCCTACAAACTTTTTGTGTTCAGACAAAAGTGTTCAAAAAATTTTTTTGAATTCCATATATATTTATTGTTTTAATGTTTAAACGATATCTATAGATGTACAAAGAACATGAGCGACCCTGTTTTGTTTATACAAAAATGTTAAAGTTAATTTAGCGTCCAAACTCTACGCTCAGCGCTTATTCGCGAAAGCTCTACTTCACCCGTTTCTCTTAAAACTTTCAAGTAAAATTCCGCACTCCGAAAGCTTCCATGTCCATAGGCGACAGTGATCGATTAACGTTTGCAATTAAATCACTTCGATCGTCACAATGACGATGACCAAGTCTATTATTGCCAGTGCACGTGTGTGGACAACAAGCCAACATCCTATTAAAGCCCCCGAAGCACATTCTCATCCGGAATTCTAGGTACCGTACCTTAATACTGTTCCGGAACGCCGCTTGATTGCTTGCAGGCGGCCGTGTAATTATCGTCGTGTTGAATATCAGTCATAATTGATTTATAATTAGGTAAAATACCGACAATTAATCTATGCTTCGGAATATTCTATACGAATTAAATAAATAAAATTCTTCCTGAATAAAAATTATAATTAATTAATTATTATTACCGCCTTCATGCGCTATATAGATATAAAACGAATCTTGGTGCAACGCTTTATTACTGACATTTTTTATTTTATATGATCTACTGCATTTTCAATATACACCCTGATATTAATATAAATTCAATTAACTTAAATCTACAAATAATTCCGGCAATATATAATACATATAGTGACTCGGAGTCTGGATGTGTGCCCGGTGCATGGCAATAGGCTCACCACCTATTCCATTATGGGACTTAAAACG
>DWEM01003175.1:0-11033 GCA_018245935.1 Agara belti belti | reverse complement strand
TAGTCATCATAATTACTTCGGCTTTGTGTGCCCCTCAGGCTATAGTTGACCGGGAGAAAGAGCCGGTGAAAATTTTGACATTTTCGACCGAAACCAGGATTTTTGGCCGACATCGAAACTTCAGTCGGCCACTGACCGAAATTAAATGTAATCTTTGAATTGTCTCGACCATTCTATTATTAATATACACGATATCTGATATCGTTAATTTTAAGATGTGATATTCCGATAAAGAACTAGTAAGGTCTATACATCAATTCCGATAAAGCATAGTAACTCAATACGCCATTCAGACGCCAGAACTCATAATGATAATTTATCACGTCATTACACACCTATGTATTATGTACCTTTAGTGAACTCTTTCATCGAACTGTATAGTTACGTATTACTAACGAATGATGTTTTGACAGTGAACGATTTATAAAGATGTGCGATAACATCCACAGTTTGAGCGTTGCGTTTAGTTCGTTGAACCCGTCGCTGTTTTTTTTTAAATCTCTTATCTCGTTATCAACATAACCGGGCGGGTGGTTTATGACACTTCGTTATCCGGTTGGTTTTAGATCCTTGCACCGTTTCAAAACAAATCCACGAATCGGCAGCGATGATTAATTATTTACGTAAGTATTACGATTCTAATAATGACGTCGTAAATGTTCACGATCGCATGCCCCGGTCGTCGATGATGGCGGAGTTCGCGAGGATTAGTTCGCCGCGAGGCTCTCGCCGTTCGCGGTGTCAACGCGGCTATTGGAATCGTAAATCATCTCGATTCACGGCTACCAATATACACGTTCTGATGCATAGCGGACTCGGTAATCCGATTTGTCCAGAATGGGATATCGAGTCGACACGAAGTCGACGGCGAATGGCATTTGGAGCGTACGAAACGGTGAATGGTGGAATAATAATAATAATAATAATAATATAGATGACCGTTAAGCGACATCGATTGGCCGCGGTAATATGTTACCAAGTGACACACACACGTGACTAACCGAAAATAAACGTAGGAGAGCGTGCGAACCGAATACATCTCTGTGTGCCTAGTGCGAGTTTTGTTACCTACTCGAACGCGTTAGCGTAAACTACGATTTGCATGCAATTGAAACGGCACCAACTAGCGCCAGTAATGGGAAATTGATTTTGGGAGCGCTAATTTTTTACGCGCTTCACGGCGAGCATTGAATGTCAACTAGCACTTGTCAGAGAGAACGTTATCGCACGTGATTGGTTGTTTCGAGAGCTCGGAGAGTACGGAATACAAAATTGATCTTCGATACGTAAATGTCATAGCAACTGACGCTCGCTTCTCGCCGCGTTTGTCATTTGCTCGATTTACGCGATGGTGAAGTCATTCGAATATATTTGTTGAACTCGCACTCGGCACGCTGAATACACGAGCGGAGCGGCTCGACGCATCGGTCCCACGCGGCAATAGATTCTATCGGACCGCTGCGATCGTACTGTCTACATTTAATTACCCTTCTGCGGTAGGTTGTGTGTGTGTTCCAATCGAACCGATTCGCCACGATAAACGTACACCGACTAATTGTTCACGATGCGGCGTTTTAATTCCCTTGAGCGGGATCCTTTTTTTTTTTTTTTGATCGCGATGTCGCTTTGGAAAATTCTAGACGATCTGAATGCTTCATGTGTACAACGATAACCCCTATTGCTTTCAAGTGTAGTAGTGTATTCTATGGCGATATCGAGAAATATTTTCTTTCTTTCTCTGTTTAATCTCAATTATAAAATACAGTTTCCCGGTGCATCGCTCTCACTTTTACAATTCGAGTGCGAAATCGTTGTCATTGTCTTGCGCGCACACTCTCGCGGGCGCATTATCTAATACACTTCCCACAATGGATCGGACGGAGCCAGCCGGCGTCGGCACAATGCTTCCGCGGCCGACGTCGGTTCCGCTCTCGTGAATCGAGTAAACGGTGTGCATTTGACGAAACAAACTTCACTTTTCCACTGACCCACATCGGCCGCGCCCACTCGCCGCCGCGTTTGCGATTTCGTTTGTGTTGTTTGACGGACGATTATCGACGCGGCCGCGGACAGAAGCGTGATTTTCACGGGCTCACGGCTAGTGCGTTACGAGATTGAGCAATTCGCCACGCGGGACCCACGCGAGCCGTTCGCACGGCGATCGGCAGCGAGACGAAGCAATTGGAGCGGATAATATTGGATCTTATCCATTTTTGCTATCCGCTCCGTGGTATGCCGCACGGAAGGTCGTCACGCTCGTAACGCGGGTTTCCTAGTTCCTTTGCAAATATACAACCTTCGCGAAAGATTCAATTTCAATTTTTTTAATACAAATGACCATTAAACGTGCAAGTTTTTTCAATTTCCCAAATGTTTTTGAAGCGATCGTATCTTTATTTCCTTACATTAATCATACGGATACGCCGTATTGTCTTGATTTCTATTAAATGTACGATTTCAAATGGAAACGTTACTCGTAGCTTTGAAAGATTCCTGTTGTGTCTCTTTCCGTTTCGCTGAAATTAATTGCGCATAATTTCACGGTCGATGTGTTTACACTGCCGAACGTTGCAATATTTGCATGCGGGTCGTTTCGAGTCGGCGCTACACTTTCGCTAGCCGTATGCAAATCAGAGCGTGAGCTTCACACTTGACATCGCCACTATGCGTGACACACCGTCTCTAACGAGACACAATCTGTAGAACAAATCGACTACTGCATTCGCTCATTACGTCTCTATCATTATAGGGCGAGCAGCGTGAATCGTTCGCCGGGCGCAGAGGCGTCCGGCGCTTTCACCTAGATCCAGACAATTTTCCTCGACGTCAATACGACACTGAATCTCATCTACTGCAATGCAGCCGCGACGCTCGCCCGGTGATGGTGTGGGAAACGGGCGTTTCCAGTTCTCTTTTAATTGCCTCGCGTCGGCATCGACGTGTGTTATTATTGCGGGGCGTAATGCAACACGGGCCACATAAGTAAGGCGACTAGCTGTCTCTGGACAATTTTGTTGTTAATTACGTTCTCCGTCGGCTGGCTGAGCGCTAGTCGGCACGTCTGGCCCGGTAACTGAAGCCACGAAAGTAGGCGAGCCGTGTGTGTGTGTGTGTGTGTGTATATGTGTGTATGTGTGTGTGTGGTGGTGGATGCAGCTGGAGCTATTCTCGGTGGCGATGTTATTTTTCGTGGCACAGCTGTCTCGGGTTCGAGCGGGTTCGACGAACTCTCAACTGAATCTTGCGCCGATCGTGTTTTTGTTTGTGCAAGCGAACCGTATATAATGAAACCGATTGATTTCAGGTCCCGCGCGGGTCAATGAGTGCGCGCGGCCAGTGCATGCTAGAGGGCTCTTTTGTTTCTTTACGTCTGGATCCATCATAACTGTTTCTGTTCATTGTTGTCGAGAGTAGTTTGTTCAGGGTCAAAAGTCGCTTGTCTTTCTTTTGTATATTGATATTTTTGATGTACCTACACAGTATGTTCTTAGTTTGTTGACTGTTAACACCATCTGACGACGCTTAATGATGTTTTCCCGTGCGCCGTGTCGAACTGTAATTTTCGTCCGGATCATCGTAACGCATTCATTGATGAAAATCCAATTATGTGTTTAATTGGAATTAATTCGACAAAAACAAGCGAAGACAGCCCGTTACTTTCGCGTTATCACTTTCCGGTAGCCCCCGTTGGATGCTTTTCAACGCACAAAAAAAACTCTTCGTGCCACTCGCACAAGAAGTCGATCCGATGGATGATACGGTTGTCGAAATGGAACCTGTGTGTTTATACAAAAAACAAACCAAAACCCGTCAACGACGGCCGCTCTTGGGAGCGACAATGGTGACCCAGTGGCGGGCCCGCTCCGTAACGCGCCGTGAAGTGGAAGCCTTCAGCCTCAATTACCCCGCTCTCGGTTCGGATTTAATGCGACATACCATTTGACACAGTCGCTAATCAACGCCGAGGTCACCTGCGCCGCTGGCTCTGTATTTATTTTTTTCTCTCTCGTCGGCCGCAAGCTCCATTTCCTTGTGGATCGAGGTCGATCGACTGCGCATAGCGAACAGCAATCTCGCACGTGACGTTCTCTTGGCTTTTGCCGTGGATCAGATGTTTGTGGGTTTAGTGTTTTTTTTTTATTTTTGTTTCCTAAATTTACTCATTATGAATGCATTTCGTATATAATGCTCCGGACTGAAAAAAATGTGAGTAGGTATGTCACTTTTTTCACAATATTAATACTATGCAATTCGACCAAAGGAGTAAACCTTGGAGTGACCCTTGGAGAATGCCACTGGAAATTTTTGGTGTTCAATAGGAGCCTAAATTAAAAAAAAATCTCATTTAAACACAAGTAGGTATATTAAGTGCTAAATTCAGTCCAGAGTATATATACACACACACACACACAAATGCATAGCACGCCCAACAACATTGTACGATAAAGTATGCAAGTGTGTCGGCTATGTAAGGGTGAAAGTACTAATAACTATAGAATTGTCTTCCATATCGGCGCGGAGGTTTAAATTACAAGCGATCCAACGGAGCAATTTGATATGTACCGATAAATTATATTAAGAAAGCTATTCATCATTTTGTATGCGGCGTGAAATATTATTGCACTCCATTGTAAAGCGGACTAACTACTTTTAATATATCATTAATTATGTACAATTGGTGTCGAATATGGATATATGTACCGTATGTATCTTTTGTATTAGAATGTTTGAAGAATTCGTTTTTGACTTTTGACTCGCCATTTTCCACTAAAATAGTGTAATTTTATGTTTTAACCATATTATCATATCTGAATTGTTAATTATATATTTATTGTAAGGGCGAAAAAATTGAAACACTTTTCATGAATGATTTCTATCAGACTTGTTTGTGCTCGGTGGTTGATTTGTTTTGATTCTATTAAAAATACGCCTTGCGTTACGACAGTGCAGTCGTTACGTCGGTGGCGTGGGGCGGGCCTAATACGACTCTCTATAATAAGCTCGCACGATGTCTTTATTGCGGTGCATTAAGACTGCATAAACGTGTATTTATATGTGTTTAAATTCTATCCGCTATTTTAAAACTGTTCGGCGGAATCTAATTCTTCTTAGTATTTCCGTTTTATTCAAATTCAAATTGTTTTATTCGTTATAAGGTACATAAATACACTTAATGAAGGTCATGTTTTAGTCATCTTAATTACTTCGGCTTTGTGTGCCCCTCGGGCTATAGTGGAGCGGGAGAAAAAAGCCGGTGAAAAAAAACTCCCAACACTCTTTTTAAATAACAAAGATATTAATGAGACTAGCCATGTTGCAGTATAGTTTTATCTTTCTTTGAATCTATCTTTTTCCTTTCTACACCTGTTGGTCCATGTCCTGTTGGTCCATTGTTAGACCTGAACCCGTGGGTTGTCGTTTCAATTCAATATTCACATTCAGCTAATGTTTATGTTATGACTTTGTTATACGTATTTTATCAGCTGTCTGGTTAAACAATAAAGGTTTTGACCAATTTGGGATTAGATAGCCGTGTGTGTAGTTGTCCCAAGATATTGTTAACTTCACAAATCATTTGCAATGTACACCCGGATAGGGACTAAGAGCGCTTTATTGATTTAAAAATGTCTATATAAATATTATATAGCTTGTACATATGTATGTAAATGTATATCATTTTTCCAGTCATCATAGTACAGGCTATGCCTGCCTCGGCATCATAGTATCAATGTCTGTAGAACCTGCATCCAAAGTCCCAAGATATCGTTATTGTTATTGTTGTAAAAAAAATATATAAACAAAACAAAATCAAAATGTTCAATAAACATGTAGTACATTATAATTCTTCCCTCTTCATTATACATTCAAATGCACGGTTACGTGTAATAGCAATAACATCAATCGCTCAATAACCAAGTAACACATATCAATGGTCTTCCTCATTATGCATTCTAACGTTAACGTTTCACATAAACGGAATTAATTACCGAACAATCGTCGTTACGATTGAAAAGGGACGGAGTGTCGCGAGTTTTTTTTTTAACGCATTTAACAAATGCTAGTACATTTCATTGTTATTATAGCGGATTAATTGCTACAGCTCACTCCGATGAATTATTAATGAGTTTAATGCGAACAATTCAATAGTTGAATACATTAAGCTACGGAATCAATTATGGTACTATACATTCTTGGAATTGTTTATCTAACGATATGTATAGGAGACTGGCGTTCTGTGTAATGCGCTATGTCATAGAATCTTTTAAGTGTGCATTCATTTAATTTCACGCTTTATACGTATAGACTCCTTTGCTATAGACCCTATCTATGCATAACATTCGGTGCTGAATAATGAAGCGATATTTTATGTGTACTTAGTAATATTTGAAAAGAAAAAAAAATAAAAAGTTCTCACAAAAAAAATTGTCAAGTCCAAACCGAATAAAATTCTCAAAGCAAAAATTTGGTATGCATTAGTTTGGATTGTAGAAGATTTGTATTTGAAGCACCGCGAGTACCCTCATTATCGAACCCTCGGTGGTATATAAAGGGCCATTGTAAGGAAAAGGGATATATTGTAATCTGAAAATTGAAACGTTCCGCTCATCTGAGGCCGCAGAGAGCTTCCCTTGTTAAAAGGCAATAACGGCGGCAACGGCTATTGTGTCTGAATACGATATAAACAACGAAGCGGAAAATGAGAGATTCTACGTGTACACGACCGCGGCCTTCGTCTGCCAGCCGATATCTATTTAATAGGTCGCTTTGTTCCCATGGGTCAATTATACGTTCTGCACTCCGAACGTGATTACTTACGAATGTGCGTAACTACGCGGATGCGCCTCTATCTGTTGTTCGTATTTAATTTATTTTATTTTACTAACAAATTTTATCTTGTTTATATTTATTTAACGCGGAAGACCCAAGCTTGTTGCTTGGGTGGCAGTAGTAAATAGAAATCTAAAAGAACAAAAAATATCGTCCAAGACGACCCGAGACAGAATGTCGCGATGACGCTACATTAGGATAGCGGACCCCAAGTAGACGGGGAAATGGCTAAGGAGGAGACAGCGAGAAAGAGAAAAGTTAATGTTTATTTCTCAATTTTTACTTTTGATTTTATTCTTTATGTTTCCTTAAAATTTGCATCTTTCTCACTTATGTAAATGTTTAATCGTTAACTTGTTTTACAACCGACTTTCAAACTTAAAAGCACAATGATTTGCGGTCGACTTTCGATCATGGAGCGATCATTGGTACGAATAAATAAGTTCTACACGAGGAGGATACAATACTACAATCATGCTACATCGCACTCATCATGAATCTATATAAACAAATACTCAATATCAAAATCGTAAACCACACAAATGCGTCCACGATTTCAACAATTACGGTCTACTTGTAACGTATAAAACACCACCGATGACTCACCTCCACGCGTACAATAACGAGATAAACGTGATGCAGACAGTGTAATATCACTACAGATTTATGAGGCGATTCCATGACAGATAAATCATTATTACATAGTGTAACCTCGCGTGCGGGTGCCCAAATATGAAGGGTCGCAGAGTGTATGCGCTGTAATTTAGTAAGTTAATTACTAGTTAATTTTAGTAAGTTACAAAAGGCGGCTGAAACTGTTGATGGTAGGTGTATGGTGCCATTTGTCCATCTTATTTGTGCTATGCCTAACCAAGTTTGAAGAGTATTAGTATCACATTTCATCACATCAATGCACGAGGTGTTCGTAAGTAATCCGTCGGAGTATTAAATCAACAACAGTAGGATTGGGCGCCGGCATCCCTCCGAGCTCAGTTGGGTCGTTCTCGGAGCCACTTATAACAACGTACACCTAACGCTAACGAGCCTTAATTTTAACATTTAATTTATCCACTTCCGGTACAGTTCGCTGACTCGTGCGAACTAAAAAAAAAGCACTGAAAAAGTCGTTACCGCCAACTCGCGTTAGTAACGCTTGTGTTTTTATGATTTACGCTCACGCTTTTACTGATGGTTTCGAAATTTGTAAATAATATTCCTAATTCACTTACATGATACCCAATTATTGTTAATTTAAAGAAATATTTGTATTTATTTGAAAATGTAACGTAGAAAACTGACTAAATCGAAGTAGGTGTAGGATAAGGAACAGGATTGTTTGAAATTGGAACACACTTAAAAATTTACTTTTAACGTTAATAAATTTTGTGAAAGGCTCTCTCCACTAACGGATACAGCGAAGAGAAAAGAAAAACTTTCAAAGCAATTACCAGCTTAAATCCGTTAAAAGTTAACCAAACATTTCACCGTTAATCTGAAAATGATGTTACCGGACTTGATAGAAGTGAATCACACTTTCATATTTGTACGTTTTGTTATCTTTATCAGAATGATTTAAATTATCCACTTAATTTAATCACTCTTTCTGAAAAACATTAACGGAAGCCAGACAAATATATGCAAATCATTGGTCAGCATTTGCTGTACGTACCGTAATTTGGGACCAACGCTGTTAGCTAATGTATGGTCCTCGGACTAGGTGGTATGAAGGTATGCAAAAGGCCGCGAGTAGAAATTGAAAGCGGCAAGACGAGGACGCTCATTAAGAGAAGCCTACGACACTAGTACTGGACTGGTACGTGCTAGTGATAAATTAGGATTAACCGTATCACCTGTAAATATATAAAGATTACAAAACTCTGTTTCTAAGGTGTGACTACGAAGACACCTGTTCTTGCGTTTCAAAAAACATTTGTAAACGCTAGCTTTGTATTTGAATTTCGTCCGTTGGGAGCAGATTGATGCTAATCTAGTTGGTAATAGGCTTCAGATAGATTTTTATTGGGTAACGATGATGTATCCAATGGTCTCGCTCGCTTGCTTGCTAAACGCCTATTCACTATAAGTTTGACGAGTTGTAGGTAACAATTTGTTTCGTTGCGGTTTGCGCCGAGTTGGGTTCAATTTACAAGAGTCCCGCCGCACCGCAAATAGATCGATGCGCCTCTAGTGCGTCAATCACTCGCGCCTGTTATAAAACTTGAAAGGGCTCTAAATTTAATTTGTTTACCACACACACGGCCCGCTCCGGGCTCGTCGCAACGGTGTCGACTCGCCCGCCATTTGGTCTCCACGTCCGATTTAAAGATATGAATCAAAACATTTTCCTACTACAACTTATTTGTCTAAATTAATAGACTTCAGTCCATTTGTAACATTTTTTTCTCCTAATTTTCTATTCGCTCGCGCATCTATGTGTGTGTGTGTGTGTGTGTGTGTTTAATGTTCACTTGTAACCGACCATTAGGCGGTGCCGGTAGTTTGGACAAATTAATATGTCCGAGCGAACACACATTGTGATCGTTTCGTGCTAAATTAAGTTACCGTCATTACACTCACGTATACATCTTCATCGGCGTTGCGTTTTTGTTTTTTGCATCATCAAAAGCGTTCATAACCCTACGAGCAAACAGAATAAGTGTAATTTCTGCCCAATCATAACGTCAGCCAAGTCGAAACTGCTCATTTTTTTCCCGTGCAAAGTAACAAAAACATTACCTACACACACTCGCACAACGCAATCGTTCGGAACGGAATTATTTAATCATAAGCTTTCAAATCGCCTCTCAATTTGAATCTGAGCCCGGCCAATTTTGGTCGTCGAAACTTTTTGCGCCAATCTATTACCGTTTTGTTCTTGTATAGTCTCCATGTTTTTTTTTCATCTCTCTATTCACCGTACAATAGTTTGTGGTGCGTTGACATCTTCATCGCGGCTAACGAATGTCCACATTCTAGTGTGCCAGCGACGTGACACTGACAGTTTTGGGTGTCCCCAAAATAAAAACGATGTCTATTGGACGCAGTGAAATGAAGTCGTGTTATTTATTCTCTTTACCTTGTACGTGGTACGTGCGTTGGGTTGGCATCTTTTTGTGTGCCGTTTCTATTTTCCTATTTATCGTCTATGGACAGGAGCTTTTTTTTAAATTTTGCACGCGTAATGAAATTTTTTGTTTCTTTTCAATGTCAATGTCTAATAATCGTATAGCTACCTGTAATAGTTTAATTGGGAAAAATGTTAGTGGTTCCACGCATTTCTTTTGAAGTATTATTTTTTAATACACTTTTGAAAATTTTGTGTGAGAAATAATTATTCTCGTAATAGTCATACATATAAGTTTCAATGCGTAAAAATGTATTCTTATCACCCCTTATACATTGAATTTCTATTAGGTTTCAACAAAACGATATAAAAATGTTGGTCACGCTAAGAGATTCCATAATTAGCATAGACAATAAAAATATAACAAACATCAAGAGTTCACGGAACAAAACTGACGTTATCTTAATTTAAAGTATTTAAAAAAATCTTCACCTACTGGCTGGCTAAATGTAAATTGTTTATGCAAGAATTTCTATCGTATGAACTTCTATTTTCTGTAACGATTTGATTTAATTTAAGTCAAAAGATTGCTACTTGACGAAATTTGCATTACTAATAGAATGTTTGTTCTGGTTGTGAATCGAATCCACGACTTCTATTTTTGCTGTCTGGATCTCCAACTAGTCGACCACGAGGATAGTCAATATCAAAGTACTACAGTCATCATTGTATTCACAAATCTTTACAATAAATCCTGTCACATTCCCCGTCTATATTTTAGCTTACAGATTGTTATATGGTATAAAGAAAACGTAAGGATGTCGTTCTTGTTGTTATGCCGGCGTTCCATGTACAGACGCCCCAATAAGCTCGTCGCAGTGTCGTCGATTGGCGGTTTTGCGGTCGAACGCCGTACCCTCGTCCGTTGTTACGGTGGCAGCGTACCGGGGTTGAGAACGGGACATTGCGACGTCTTTACAATGTCATCTTATTTTGTAGCTTTGTAATATGTATACTCTCTATAATTTTTGGCGAAATAAAATATGTTTTCTTTCTTTCTTTCTTTCTTTCTATCTTTACTGCACCGCCTAGCCGCCCACCGAACCTTGCGGCACACTTTAAGCGACACTTCATTGGCTCG
>DWEM01003174.1:0-11033 GCA_018245935.1 Agara belti belti | reverse complement strand
AGGCGTGGCGGTGGTACTTCCCCAGGCGAACCGTATACAGGTTCTACCACCTCCCATTTCCTACTTTTAGCCCCTATAGAGCTCTTCCCGCAAGACTTAATACATGAAATATGCGTCACGCTGTTCCAATGACGATTACTCTATGTTTTTTTTTACGAACACCTACTACAATTTCTTTGAGAGTTCCAAAAACCTTCCTTAATGACTACTATTATTGCAGTACTTAAAGGGCTCATAGGACATTATAGGACAATCCGGGTAAAGACTAGCTACATGCTTACCTACTACAGAAAACTAAATTATTATGTAAAATAGAACAAAGTTATCTAATTAATGAATCAATCAATGTGATCGTTCATTTCAATCGAGCAAACAAGCGATCAAAGTCTCTAGTTTCAAAATCCTCTGGTTCCGTAAGTTTTCTTTGGCCGAAGAAGCTCTTTGATGTATTTATACCGTGATTCAGTCTGATCTGCAAACGCAAACAACTATTGCAGCGACGTGGCTTCACTGTAAACGTGGACATTGCGGTTCTAATTAGCCATCCAATCCCCCTGTTACATAACTCTGTAGCGCACTGCATTTAGACAAGAATTTCACGTGAATTAGAACTAAAAGCTGCAGTACCTATGCATATTACAAAATACTACTCTACAGTCATGACTGTAATCAACATATGTATGTATGTCTCATGCACAATATACGAATATGGGATGAATAAATACATCTATAGTTTTTCAGATGCTCGCAACGAATGTCTGACACTATCAAATGGCCGACTGTTTATCTTACTATCCACGGTAAGGTAAATGATCATGTATTATATCCAGCAAGAGTACCTCTACGAGCATTGCGAACGTATGTAAACGGCTCAGAATTTAAAAAAAAGGAAGCAAATTCTCATACGGATTGTAAAGATATTTCATACAACTTTACGCTTTACCATCGCTGTAATAATGTATTATACGTTATGAGATAAACGTAAGCACGATACAACTAAAACAGTTTGCAGAGTGTTAATATCACGTTGTTATATAAAGCCGTTATGTATATTTTCCTTAACAGTGTACACATATTGTTAGAAATGACACTCCGACAGCCCAGTGAATGATGACCGAGAATAATTTTATTCCTACTTAAATTTATCTGTCATTTAATTTTATGTAAATATTGTATTTTTATCTAAAGTTGAAAAACTTAAGTGATCATATTAATCAGTGATCATAAAAGATTTTACTTTACTTTTTTCAATTTGAAGATACAATAGTAGATACTAATGATACTTTTTATTTTGTATATACACGAAATAGAATTAAACCTTATCCCAAACGTAAGAGATTAAGATAACAGCTTAGATTATTATAAGATATTAAAGATAGCTTAGGATATTAAAGATTTACATCAACTACTTGGGAAATTTCGATAATTTGAACTCAAACATTAATTCAATAAGAGTTTATATGGGAAATTTCGCTTTTAGAAATTTGTTATCAATTAATCACTGTTATTCACGTCACAAGGGGAATTTCGCGTTTTCCTGGGTACTTCTGTTGTTCCTTATTTTAAATTATGAACCATTTGAATTCTTTTGAAATATTGTATAGGATAACGTTCGTAATACTCAAACATAACCAAATACAGGGTAGCCCTGTGAAGGTCACGGAGAGGGGAGTACGGCCGAAATCCGTTTAAAACTTTTGCAGTACCCATCAGTCAAAAAAACCAATCTAAATTGAACAAATTTCTAATTATTAATGAATCTTTAAACAAAAAAATTGCCCAAAGCGGGTACCCATATCAAAAAATACGCAAATAACAGGAGAAAGTATATAAGAAGGATGTTTCATATAATTTCATCATATACAATAGAAAAATGCAAAAAACAAAACAAATATATATTTACCGAAGCAAAGACGAATACATAATTGATATAACCTTCGAATCTCTTTATTATGGCAAATAGAACCTTTACCCTTTGTTAGAATTTGTACCTACTGAACAACAAACTGAGGTAGGGATCAATGTCATAAGCCAAATGGATTGGCAAACAAACATCAGGCAACACCAAATTCTTAGTTCACTGATGTAAGCTACTGCTAATTCTTCTGTGGCGCGTAAATGCTTTTTCTATCTTCTATCTTCTGACTTTAAACGTGTAGCTGACACAACTGGTGCTCCAATCAATTTCTTAATCGTTTATAAAAAAAACGTTTCATTTAAAACTATTAAAGTGTTACATCACACACAGCAATAATACTCAATATTATCGAAATATCTCTGAAATTATTCTAATTGTTTGAGCATTACCTATTGTAGTTGCATTCTAATAAGATCTCTACAAATTCAAATGGGAATGTTGTACTTTGGAAAAGCTTACACATGTTGTGCTACTTAATACGACGTAATAATGGTGCTTAATATCTGAGTACAGAAGAACATTATAATATGTCGGAATAACAACCACGTTTTCATCTTCCTTAGAGTCATTACTCAATATTTTACAGCAACGTTTCCTGCCTCGTTCCATGACTGAGCCAAAAGATGATAGTAAAATTAAAGTAAAATTCAACAACAACAACAACAACAACATACTATCACCCCAGGTTCCTAACGGGGTAGGCAGAAAGCACCGGGTGCCAAATATCTCTGTCCTTACAAACCTGACGTGCTTCATCTACAAAAAGAAAGATTAAAATTCACTATAAAAAATTAAAACAGATATTGATTAAATAAGGTACTGAATAATAATAATAATTGTCTATAGTCCGAGTCGATTACATATTATCACGCAAAACCCCTGGTTTGTTATTAAGTAATTTGATATTATATAAAAAGGTTTCACAGATGAGTAATGTAATCAGAAAGTCGAATGTAACGTGATGTAGGCAACGCAACCGCTAAGAAATTGTTTTGGTAAAATCCTTCGAGATCCAAAAGGAAATGTTGGTGGGAAAACAATGTTCCTATACACCGAACCGAATAACATTTTATTATTTGAAAAATTTCCTCGTTGGTAGATTTATAAAATTTCCAACAATGTTCTGTTGATGGGAAGAGAGTAAGTAGTAAACAGACATCGCAACATTTTTACGGCAGAAAATTTCAATGTAGATACAGATAAAGGATTGAAATTTCGTGCTCCGTTTATCTAAAAGCATTGAAAAAATGTTAATTCTATCATTTTGTTAGAGGGTATTTCTGCTGCCCTGTACCAGAATTACCTTAGAAATTCAAAAGAGAGTACATTTACGTATGTACCAGTTATGCATGTTAGATGAGTGAAAGATTCAGACTAAATATTTGATTCGTGCGTTCACTGCATAGCTTACATAACTAAATAAATACCTCTACTGCTTTTACTGTCTAGTTCTCGGGACGGGGACTCGTCTCTGAACAGCAAATGAATTTCTAAGGAATATTGGAAGAGGAAAACTTTTTTACACACAAGTAAACGTTGACACGCCCGCAAAGTATGAAACTCCATCTGTTGTATAACAACGGGCATGTAACAGTCGTTAGGTAGAACTTCCCTCTGGAGAACGTGCGTACATTTTGTTTATGACACTACACTACATTAACTCGTATTTGCAATTGTTATTGAAACGATGTTGCACACAATACATAATAGACATGATCATCTCAATGTATACTCGCAGTCCTACCTAAAAACCTATTAACGATTGTATGGCGTCGTTATTTAGTAGTAGGATCCACTAGTGACCGCCGCTGGCAGCTTATTCGTTTGCTACTATCTCCATAAATAAAAGGTAAAAACTCCAATGGATTGTGATGATCACTTTAATACCAAATGGCTTGCATTCTTATTCCTATTACCATGAAATATTTAACGGTACAACGGACTAAAGCAATTAGATTTACGTCAGATCCTATTCCTGAGTTTCTTATTCTCAATATATCATTTTCTAATCTTTGAAACGGTTTTATTCAATTTCAAAAATTGTTTTACGCTATAGGGAGCCACAGTTTGAGGAACATTGTAAGAGTTTGCTAGCAATTCTGCTGTAAAAGTGAAAGCTCGAGCGTAACTAATTTGATTTAGTACGGAATTTCAAAATATCTTAATAACGTGCTTACTAACTGGTAAGTTCTACTTGGATAATACCGCAACGCAATTTTACAGAATAATTAAATATTATGAATGCTAATCTAAAATTCTCACATTAAAAATATTGTTGCGTTGTATTTTTACTATAAAAATTTGTGCATTTATTGTTCACTAGAATAACGACTGAAGCTTCAAAAAGCATTAGTTGTTAAATTAAAAATGACGGTACAAACCTTAAAATTTCTGAATCCCTCTAGATTTTTAATGGATTTTATCAATTGTCTTTTAATAGAATTTTTCTCTAAAAATATACAACATTTCATTAACTTGAGGTCAGTGAAATATTGTGAAATTGTACGAAATGAATCTTGGAACGTCGCCTAATTGGTGTAATATCTGCAATTGAAGCTGCTCGTGAAATTGTGGACGGCACTACATACTGCACGGTAGCAAAGCTCCTTACCGACGACTTAAAAGTAAATTCCCACATACCTACAGAATTTTCATCTCGCTACATTTATGAACAATTCCATGTACAATTGCTTTTTAGCTTCTTCTTACGAAGCAGTGATAAAACCAGAAAAGTAAGAAAATAAAATATAGGTAATATGTAACTTAATAAAGATTAGCAATATTTTACTTTTCATTATTATAAAGTCCTTATTTATTTTTCATATGTGTTGAAACGAATATGGGTTTTGAATGCCCACCACAATACATAGATTCCGCTATCTAATCTCCATTGACATAAAAGGTTAGTTAAATATGTTACTACTTTTGAAATAGTTCTTAATCTCAAACTCAATTCAATAATGAGTATAAAAATTAAGCAAGCAAAATTATTAATATTTGCTCATTTTATTATTTTTTTCCCACATTACAATTTCGGTTTCCAAAGTTTCGGTGCTAAACTCTTAGCAATACAAATTATTGAAATGTTTTTAAATCAATTGCACGATGATAGCGACATCTATTGAGTAACAGCTGTACATTCACCGGCAAAAATTCCCGCGAAATGGGTTGAAATCCGCGCAACCTATCGGAATTATCCGGAACTAACTAGAACGACGGAAAAGCTGGTAGTAAGCTTTTCCGAAGTTGACGCTATGTGTCGCCACCATGGACGAATTAAGAAGGTTTGAAAACGAAGAAATTCTTGATAAAGTTTTCTTTTATTTTCATGGATAATATTTTTATAATATAACAATTTGTAAAATAGTATTATACACTGTTTCTTACACAAACCAATGAAAAGTATAAATTATTATGACACGGTTTTTTTTAAGGAGTGGCTCCATAGAACGCATATTACTTAATACCATTGTTTTTCAAATAATTATACGATATTTGAT
The DNA here is from genome assembly GCA_018245935.1 of Agara belti belti. Lineage (NCBI taxonomy): Eukaryota > Metazoa > Arthropoda > Insecta > Lepidoptera > Hesperiidae > Agara > Agara belti. The sequence goes on along the minus strand of DWEM01003174.1, from coordinate 5,615 downwards.
CAGATTCAAATGTACGTATAATGATACGTATTGCACTTTTAAACCACTGCGTAACATACATACACAAATACCTAACACGAAATACTACAAACACAAAAAACAAATTAATAACCTATCCTATTGTTTCAGATATACAAAGTGTTTGATGTGATATTGTATGTCGAAATTACACTGAGTTAGCGCCCCCCAATGCCCGGCTTTCGACATGCAATCCCCTTCACCTCGACTACGCCATTACAGGTCCCCTACCACGGCCAAGCATGATAGCTAAGAGTTAGCATGATACGTAGGCTTCCAGCATGCTAGCTTTTATGCATGAGAGTCTTCTGCATGACAACCCATGCTCAATGCACAGTAATTAAGATTTTTTAGGAGAATCAAAGTATCAAAAGTTCATTCGTAATCACTCAATATCATTTGAACTAATACATAGACTTTCTGACTTGTATCATTAAAATTAAAAGATAAGTGACATACAGAAATGAATGCTCGTAATGCGGGAATCAACAATCAAATGTAAAGAAATTGTTATGCTCTCTTCTATGCAGACGAGAATACACCTTCCTTGCTTAATACATAGGATATTTATCGAGAATCGAAAACTACTTACTAAAAATAGTTTTTCACTAATTACGAGTAAATGTTGTTTGTTTTATCACTAAAACTACATATAAATCGTGTGAAATAGTATTTTTACAACAACTTTTCATTGACAAGATATTTTTACTCAAAATCGTGAAGAAAACTAAAAATTATAGATTTATTTGAATGAATACAAAATCAGAACGTACTGTACCGTAAAAGATTTTCATTTATGATACCGGAAAAAATATTTGATAAGGCTACGCTATCTTGACTCTTTAAATATTTCCTTTCACCTTTTTCGCTACTCTCCTTGCTTCTTTGCTTTTTGTTAAATATTGAAAGCACGGGTACAACAGCAACCCTTCCGCTTTCCTCACTTTCATACAAAACATTACCCACAATCTTTACTCAAAACATAACACATATCATACGACTGTAAACTGTCATTTTTCAGTATTCTAGCTAAGGTAAGTAGAATAATGTATAATATAAAAGATTTAGTTTCAATTTATTCATATTATATTACATATTTTAGTAATATGAACATAGGTAGATATAGCATCTAAACATAGTTATTTAGGAGTCGTGTTTGAAACACCTCAAAGATTTGTAAGTTCTGTAATCCGGCAGTATAATGAAAGTAAGCAATAGGTACTTACACGTATCTTTATAATTTAGTGTATAAATGGCTATTCGAATATACTTAGTACTCTTTAGTTAAGTATAGATTGTAAATTTGAGTGCAATTCAATACTAACAGTGAGACGGCTTACAGAACTACTAAGTCAAACCGTTGAGTTATATAATGTACTTAGAACACACGTAGTGGTAGTGCAAATTGAAACTGAACTTCACTGGGCACATAATTTCCAATCAAATGAACACATTCAAAGTTTCCATCTCGCCAAATGTTTGAATGGGCTTGTGTTGCGTCAAATCGTTCTGAGACGTATCAAAGGTGCAAATTCGATCATCCGAATAACCGATAGGCTTTATCGTCGCATCACGCGCCAGACGACGCAATAACGCCGCCATAATATCAAGCATACCTATCACACTATAAATACGTGTAATTATGTACATACCAAATATACTAACGACACCCGTCAGCGATAAACTTTAAATGAATATCTATAGAAACTTGAGACGAAATCGCTTTGAATTATACGTCTTAAACCAATATTAAAATGATTGAGAGTATCAATTAAATTCACGATCTTACGATCATTAAACGCAGATCCTGAAACGTATAATTTTTCCGTCCGACTTAACAAGCGAGACAGGAGAGAAAAGGCGGTAGTCGTGATGCTAACATCAATAATTTATTGGTGCCGTAATACATATGTCGCCACGCATGGGAGCGGTTATTACTTAATATCGCTAGTTCAGTTATCAGCTCGGTGATGCGAAAACAAGCGCGCGATATGCGGCTCCACTTTGTATTCTGAGACCGCGAAACACCGACATGTATCCCGACACCCACTTTCGAAACAACAAAGCGTGAGTGATTAAAATTAACGCCCTAAAACTTAAGTAGGTGTTTTGTGTGAAATGGTAGTGGTTCTTGTGATTATCAGTGATATACTTGTTTCATTCATCAAAGGAAGTGTAATACTAAAACGCTTCTGTAAACCTCCTCGAAAACATTCAGAAAGATTTTCTGTGTACAGACAAATATTTGATAGATTTAAATTACTACTTACTTTCATAAAATAACATACAAAGAATAATACTAGGTAAATAATAAAAGCCGTCATATATGTGATATTGTTGATGGTATGATCAAATTAATTCCTTAGACAGACATTAGATTTACATGAACTTTTCATTTTTATACAACCGTCTAACAATGAATAATTGTTTTTATTTATTTTAACAGGACAATGACCGCAATATGTTTCGTTTGCAACCTACCGATACTGTCGCACCAAGTGGGGCTGGTGTGGGCCGGGGGAAACGGCTGGGACGAGCTGACCCGGTCCACATTGGAAGAGTCCACACTTCGGCAAAGACTCGGCAGCCGCAGGGACTCGGCTGCCCAAGTCTCTTGCCTGTCACCGCCCGAACCAGATGTCGCAGATCAGCCAAGAGGTAATTTGTTTCATTTTGAATTTTTAACAGTAAAATAAAAACTTCTACTTTTTGTCTATTTACTTTCTTAACATGATTATTCTATCATCATATCGAGTGGCAACACAACTGTGACCGACCTGGAACATAACAGGTGCTAACTAATACTAAATGCACTAAAATACTTACTAGACTAATGTTCCTAACATGCCCATTCCCGCAGTCCTGTTATCGATAAATACTCGTTACTTACAGAAACAATTGACACTAGCGACCTATTCGAGATTGTTTGTAAATTACCACTAGCGACAGCAGCTACTCGTGACTGCTGCCGGTACATGTGCTTCTTTCGCTACATAAAAAGAAATCAACAATTCATATGAACATTATGTCTATGAAATATTTGAATATTTTATATTGTTATAGTTCCTACTTATATACTTTTTAACAGGTGGTCCCCGTCGCCGGCGTTCTTCGCTTGCTCAACTTACGGATATTCTTCGCGAGTGGGGAGGCGGTGGCAGCAGTGCCCCCAGAAGGCAACGTGCTCCGCTTTCGCGTCGGGAAACACTCGCAGACCTAGCTCGATCACTGCCCTGGGCACGCCACGAGCCTGCCCCCCGCCGCCGCAGAGATTCTTCTGCAGATTCCGGCATCAAATCCATGGCTTCCAAACGCCGAGATTCGAAAGCAGCGCAACCTGAGTTTCGCGCTGACATTCCAAGTAACTTGGAACGAAAAGATTCTACCACTGTGATGACTGCAAGAGAACGTCGTATCAAGCGACGAGGATCCGGTGATGACAAGGACCGCCGCGATTCAATGGATGGTCACCGACACCGTCGGGATTCTATAGCAGTACCACCACCAAGAATAGTAACAGGTCATAAAAAACGCAGGGCTTCACCTCCCACGCCAGCACCTCCATCTTTTGTGGATGCGTCATCAGACCCGGGGCCAACACCCCCATCAGTCACCATAGTGACTGTCCATGAACCAAGTCGTTCCGATGGTGAATGTCAACCAATGACGATGCCAACTATTATAACTTCAGCGGTGACGCCTTCACCAACTTCACCAACATTACCGACACCCAACACTACGCAAACATCACAGACTACTCAGGCAGTTCAGGTCCAACCTCCAACAGGTGGAAAAACCCCTCCTAATTTAGGTGGCCGTAGAGATTCCACTACACAATGTGGTCGGGCAAGACGTGATTCTAGGGCTGCTGCAAGCCCTGAGAGAAGACTGGGACGATTACAAAGACAAGCGACAGCATTTGATGATCCAATAGGGCCGCCTGGAACACGCCGTCGAGACTCGGGACCTTCTTTGGAGCCCGAGGATGCTGGTAAAGCAAGGCGAGACTCTTTAAGTCCAGATTCTGCAGCCCGTCCGAGACGGGAACGTAATCAGCTGAGCCCTGATAGAGCTGGAGGCGGGGAGTTGAGTCCATCTGCAGCTCGACGACGCAGTAGGCTCAGAAGACAGGCATCTTGTGCTCGAATGGGTCGAGCTCGTAGCCCGGAATCCAGTTCATGCTCAAGTCGCGATCCGAGCCCGTGCGCACGACCTCCAGAACGTACAATGTTTAGACGACAATCAACAACGGAAGAAATATTAATAGCGAGAGGATTTCGTCGTCAATCCACTACGGAGGAAATGATACGATGCCGCAATTTCAGACGACAAAGTTCTCAAAGTGATGACGCCTGCATGCGTGCCCGCGGACGCCGTGACTCATCGACGCAAATTTTAGACGGAACCATTGGCACCATGACAGTAGAGACGACGAGTACCTTCTTCGACTCGAGCACTCAAACCGGTAAGTACTTTTTTTTAAACAAAGATAATCCATTAAAGTTATTCTATGCGCTATAATTTCATTATTTTAAAATTTAATGGTACGTAATAAGGGTCTACAATTTTTCTATGGCATAATAAGTTTTTGATACAATTTATAAACTGTCAACTAAAAGCGCTCTCAGAAACGTAAAAGGCTTTACATCAATTCGCAACATACTACACAGTTTCAAATCGCGCCAACAAAAGACATCGCCACGTGCTCGTTCCCCGCCCATTTTCATCGGCCAATCGATTCGCGCGAACTTTTGGCGTCTCCCTCTCGCGGAACTTTGTAAGTACTGCTTTATCGACGGAGGACTCGCGAGAGAAGTATACTTTATGATGAGGAGGGCTGCGTATAGTGGCGCCCTCGGCGTAGGCTTAGACGGGCAGGCGACCGAGAGCCACTGTGAACTGGCAGCGCTTTCGCGCGGACCTCATAGAGAGATGAGATGAACGCGGACGCTCGGCGCAGGCTCGCCCGCCCGCGCCCTGTCATCTGTTGCCCACTAACGCTGCCATGTTTACTAAAACGAAAGTGACGTGCCGTACACAACGAATAACCTCTTTAACATCACAATGACACCTATATTCACGACAGAAAAATTGTGAACGAAATATCAGTAAGAGTGGATGTTACAAGGAATCGAAAACTATTTAATGAGAATAACATCGAAAGACAAATTGAGATTTTTTAACTATATTCTAAGATTTTTGTAGACATTCGTGTTTTTTGAATAATATAATTCATATGGTGTTTGTGCGTTTCTCGTGAGCATCGAAGTAAGTGTTGTTTTAAAAGCGAAAGTAAATACTCCGAATAATCAAACTTATAGGTTAGGTTACGAGTATTACTAGACGTGAGTATTAATAAACTGTACAGCAATCGAACTGAAATTATGAATGATCGTGAAATTATTTAAACTTTATTAAGAAACATTTAAAGACTGTGTGTGGTTTTTAATATCATTCCTGGGACGCTATGGTAAGTTGTAGTACTATGTAAGTAAACTTTGTATTATTTTCATTAAAAAATATTTTCATAATTTAACTACACAAAAAGTTTGTTGCAATTTTTTGTAATACAGTTAAAATAATACGTGACCTTATAC
>DWEM01003173.1:0-11034 GCA_018245935.1 Agara belti belti | reverse complement strand
GACTTAAACGTAACCGGTGAAATGTGGGGGTGTACTACACTCCTCTGCCTACCCCTTCGGGGAATACAGGCGTGATGCTACGTATAATATACATATGTAAAACTAGAAATATAACGCTGTAATATTTTAAGTTATAGTCCTACAACGTGACATGTTTTGTATCGTTATTCGATATCAGAACAATTTTGCTGTAGTCCAGGATCCAATCGTCGGTTGCATCACAGCCGACGTAGACGTATGACTACAAGAGATTGGCATCTAATGTGTGCCGAAAACCGTGACGAGGCATGTCTGTACTTTCGCAACCGTCTGGCCTACCTTCGGTACGAATACACGGCCCAAGCCACCTACATACACACTGCGATACATCTACACGCATCACATGTCTCGATTATGTCTGATTTCTATTTGCCTTAATACTCTCCGAATCGACTTCCGCGCAAACATGTAAACAAAGAGGCGAACATGATTTTCGTATTCACATATTTCTAATGCTATTCAAATAACTAATAATATTTGCACACTCGCCGTACCGTTTCCAGCGATTGACTCGCATTGCGTTAATGTGTCCAATATTGGTTATTCTGAACGGGTGCGTTCACCGAAAATGAGATTTATAGTGCCAATAACAATGTATAATTTCACCCGGCGACCTCCATCTTAATTATTTCAGTCACGGAATTCGAAAAAGCTCCTAGAAAAACTTGTTTGAGGTATCAAGCTTTGTTGTCGTTGTTTTTTTTTGAATAAATATCGTCCCTCCTTTATAACTATGAGTATTGAAATATTCTTTTATAACTATTTTTTGCGACTGTTGAACTTTGCGGGCAAGACGATTAGTCAACGTGGGTGTATCAAAGGAGGAATTTATTGAAATGTCAATATTATATAGACGAGTCAAATTATAGATATCTTATGTACCTATAATAATTAACAAAAGCGTGACGAGTGTATTGAATCAGAATTTTTAATGTTTCTATTGCAATTTAATTCAAGCAAATATCGTTGAATTGAAATTAACACTGTGTTGGAAGCTCCTAGTCTAATCAGAATATTGGATTGATTTATTTTTGTTTAGTGGAACTATTCTCCGCAAAACTACTGTCCCCAATGTACTTGCATATAATGATTATGACGACTTGTCTGTATGCTCCTATTTTGTAATTATACATACGTCGTGGAGGTCTCGATGATTAAGTCAATTACCTTTAATTGTGCTCATTGTTTCAATGCTTTCCAAATTGTGAGATATTCTAAGGCTATGTGGGAACTTACTCACGGGTTCATACTATGTTTCAAGGTATTTTATTTATCTTTGGGCTGGTGGTATATTATTATTGTGTCTTAAAATATATAAAGACATTTTTTAATGCTGCATAATATGTATATATGTATTCTATATTACAGCTGCATGTGTAAGACATAACAGTAATAACTTTTCATTACAAAAGTTTATTAACAAAAGTACATTACATTAACAGAAAGTTTACTTTTGTTATTGTTTGGTATAGAAGCGGCAAAGAGACAGGCTAGTAATACTAAATCATTGTTTGCCTGTTAGTATAATGGTATCTGCTTACTATACATTTAAAGCCGAAGTAATCATCCACTAGCATACTTCTATGGGGAAAATATATGCAGCAATGACAATTTTTATATGTTAGGTGAGGAACAAACGTGAACAGTCTGTACTTATTCATGGACATCTGCAATCAACCTACAATAGAAGTTTAGGAATCCAGTTAATTCAATTAGTATTAGTTATTAATAATATTATTAAGTACTTTGTTAGTAGTAATAAAATTGGTAACAGTTGTGTCATGATAGAAATATTTGTCTAAATCTGGTGTTTTATTATTAATAAAGTCGACTGAAACCTTTCATATTTATTTTTAGTTGTGTCTTGCTTTAAGTGTTTTATTTTTCTAATGTCACATGAGCTTAGTTTGATTTCTCTAGATTTTATGCGAATTGAAAGGTGTCTTGCTTAATATTGTTCTTTACGTAGAACGTCGGCGTCAGAATGTCGCGACGCCTCTGTCCCGACGCCTCTGTCCCGATCTCACTGGTCGCCACGATTGATCATACCCTATTTTGCAAAGATTTGCAGAACATAATTTGAATCTAAGTTAACTTTACATCACCGCTATCTTCATAGTATATATGAATAACGTGTAAACAAAAAAAAAACTATTTCTTAACATACTTGCATGTTTAATTCCTTTTCTTCCGCTTAATTTAGCACGGGAAGATAATTTATAATGAATTGTAATTACAGTAAATATATATTCTGCTTAATATACAAGTTTGCCTCGCATACACAGATATGGGCTACTACTAAAATGTTTTTATTATTCTATTACTTGACAATGTGCCGTTGGATACGGATATATAAATTAGGATACAATAATGGCATAAGCTATGTTATTGTTTGCTCGAAACAAGTGGTTATTTTAGTTTGTATGAGTAGGCAGAGTTCGTTATGTTCATCTTTACGCAAACTGTCCATCCATCGGCGACGCGGAGTCGCGCCGCGCTCGTCCCGACCTAACGTCAGCCGATCATTCTTTATCGATATACTTAGAAAACATTTATTAAATTTTGACTTCGATAACTTCTCTTCCTGCGTGATGTGTAACTATCGCATGTTTGGCACTAGATGAATTGTTACGAGAACTCTTCTGTTCTCTACATCGAATTGAACATAAATTTACAACCTTTTTCTTTTGTTTCTCAGTGTCGTAATAATTTACAAAGATATTCAGTAAAACAGTTTCTTTACAGTCAAATAAATCTGAACTTCAATGAAATTAATTATATGTCCGCATTTCCTTCTCTATTGCAGATAATAGGTTTAGGTTAAAACAGTTAAAGTTGACACTTTAAAGGCCGGGGCGTAATAAAAGGGGGCCCAGAGCGTTCTCAACTCGTGTAGAGATTTACTTAGTGGCCGCGTACCAATTGTACACTTGCATGGCTTTATTTTACCGCTTATTCCTTTCTTTACAGTACTTTTGGCGTGTTATTTCGTATTTCATTTTATTATTTTTATCTTAAACTATGTGCCGCGGTTCACAGCTTCACGTGCACGTCGTTGTAGATACTGGGTTAATATTTAACATTTTTATAAAAAGATAAAGTGATAAGTGTATAGATATTGAAATATGTAACGTTCGAATTCCACTTTATTTATAAGTTAATTTACCGAATGTTTTAAAGGACTGTAAATATACGCATACTAATAATACAAATTCAAAAATAAAAAACATAATATAGAAAATATTATATTTTTTATAAGTAAGCATAAAAATAAATATGGAATTTATAGAATGAAATTATTTATTACGCTTTTCCATTTTACATATTTCCGCTTATCTAGTTATGTACATAATGTCAATGGATAAAATTATTTAGAATGTCCTTATTGTACTCGCTTTGGACTATCTCACGTTGCAGAACGTTGCTTTGGAGAGCACGTTAAGCAGTCGCTCTTGGTTGTTATAGTAATGTAACCAACGTTAGAGCTCGTCAGAGATCTTAAATCCGGTAGAAGTATCTGATAAGGCTATGCCTTTAACCCTTATCTCCGCTATTCCGCACTGAAGCAGCGTCATGACTAAGTTTCTGCCAATATGAAATTTTATACTGGCAATGAATGATGTGAGCTAATAAAAAAATAATATATTTCATATTAACAAATTATATTTCATATACAGTCGAAGTAAAAATAAAATCGGTTTATTACAAGATAGTTAAACTGGCAGCACTTAGTGACGAAACGTAATAAAAGCGCTCTTTACTTGTGCACTTAAATTGTTGATGATAATTTAAAGAAACGCCTCGCATTTTATAGAATAAATGCCACTTACCATAACGGTGAAGGAAAATATTGAGAGAAACCTACACACCTACAGTTCTCACATAATATTGTCTAAGACGGAGGAAGAATTTGGACTTTGAGAGGGGGTCTCCTAGTCTAAAGCAATAGAATTTTAAAACAGAAGAGGACGATCGTATCGTCTAATATTATTTCTATTATATTCGTAAAGAATATAGAAAAAGTAAATACCCTAACAAGCTATCCATATAACGATGTTTACAAGCGAAATTATTATGTATGATAATTAATTTGCACACTCTTAATCAGTGACTCATAAATCGCTTGATATAAATTTAGTCACCGCTAATATTAATGCTTGCGGTTAATGCTATTGATTTAATTTGCCCACAAACCTGCAGTTTTCATCAACAAAATGTTATCTATATTATTGCCACGTATTACTTCATCAATTACAAGTACACTTTTAAGTGGAATGCATATTGATTTTAATTAAAATCTATATCATTGTGTAACAAAATATTATCATGATACCTTCTTAATTACGTATCATATATGGTTATGCGTCGCAAAACGGCAACAAATAGTCTTTACGGTAATTAAAATACTGTTTGATGTCATAGTATAACGATGCTCATTTCTCTGGCGACGTCGAGTCAGCCCGTGGCGCTGACGCAGTTGGCACGTGTGATGCCAGCTCGTGTTATACTTACTTCTATCCTACGAGTGTGTTACGTAAATGGTAATCGACCTACTATTCAATTGTTATGCCGAGTGATACGCAGCACACTGAAGGCGTCCGTGAACCTTTTGCGTTTGATGGTTAACAAGCGAAAAGAAAACGGAGTGATTCATTCGTCATAGGGAACGAATGCAGATCTGTCAGACTGATGTTTTATGGTGAAATCATGAGAATTTTTTCTACCATACTAGATTAAAGCCGAATAATGACGCTCGTAAATAGCTTTCTTGGCTTACATAGAATAAAGAAATGTACTTCCAATTTATTCTACATTCAATTTTATTTACACTTATATACAATTTATAGAACGTGATTTAATTAAAAAAAATCTGTAACGCATTTTTGCACTAAGATCTCTGAACACTGTGTGTCTATTTATACATTTAGAAGCACATATCTACAGAGTAGAGACGAGATGCGGTTGGGAAATGTACAAGTGTGCCGTGACTGCATCATTACGTGCGGTGCGGTATCGGAATGATGTTGCAGAGTGGTAGAAATGTGAAGGGATATTATTCAGCAGTTTTTACCGAGCTGGCGGCACTTTTGTACGCGATTCGCTTCGGCGCCGACCGCTTGTGAGATTAGCACTTAGAATTACGAGAGACGTAACATACATTGACATCGCAGATTTACGATAACGACTCTTAACGATACTTGATACTGATTACGATTTATGGATGATCGTTGTTATGTCATTATTGTCAAATTGGAAGGAATGTTTTTGAGCAGTTTAATTGAGCGACTCGTCTATAAAGGTGCGGATAAATAAATGAATTGCGGTTAAAATTGTTGTAACGTTATTTTCATTGTTTGATTTATATTTTATAACAATTTAGATATGTTAACATTATGTCCACGTATTAATTTCCACATATTTTATGAAGTTACACACATAATTACATTAAAGAAAAAAACTCAATTCATTTATTTTGTAGACTCTACAATCAATGTAGAGCTTCAATTTTACACCCTATAATTTTTCCATTACGGACTGTTATTGGAAATGCTTTGAATATTACTTTCTTTGCAATGACGTCATCATTTGCAATATCCTTACAACAGCGATACAAGTATACACTCGTATGTACGCGCTCACTGCGTGATTAAACAGTTTCCGCTCCGCCGTTATTCCATTTTGTCTCGCGTTCATTTACACGAGGATGAAACAATTGTTCTGCAGACGGTTATTCGTATTCCGTGTACTGTAAAAGGTTTTATATTTCATATTTTGTAACGTACGACGCATCAAAAGCTTCCATACGAATGAGCACGTAGAATTAACGCGTATCTCTGTAACGTACGAACTAATGACTGCCGACTTTAAAACGTTCAAAACATTATCCTCAATAATGTTATAAGTTAAAGTAAACATCGTATTTCATAAATGCCTTGTCATTAATGTTTATTTCTATACATTTTGTTAAATATGTAGGTTGCAATGTGGTATGTAGAGTAGGTACCTAATATTGCTTATCACTGACATTTATTATTGTCAGGTTGTTAATACTTTGCATTTTTATTTTTTGGATAAACTTAACTTGGTTTAACTAAAGCCGATTAGTCTATTAACTCTGTTGTGAAAAGTAAAATTTACAAGTTGTGCATTTATTAACATTCATGTTTATTTTATATTGGTATAAAACAACAATTCAAGATAAAGGTTATCCGTATTAATTTTAATGCTATCAGTACGTTATAAAGTTTGTGACAGAAATCACAACATTGCGAATGCTGCGTGGCACGGAATGCGATTGAACTACCTCAGTGGCAAACACCTTAACAACGGTACGGCACAAAAATTTCTTATATACATTAGACCGAAAGCATCGCAGTTAAGTGGCACGTTTTAATGGGTTTTTTACCGGACAAGACGTTAGCTTGTGACGATGTTCACATTCCTTTTACTTTAACAAAACAAACGTAATAAAATGTTAAATAAATAAATATATTCAATAAAATGATTTATAAATAATCGCGCTGTATACCCTTTATTAGATTGATGATGTTGTATAGCCAAATAAGCAAAAATAAATAAATAGATGATAGAGTTTCCTTCACCGTTAGTTTTTCGTAACACAAAGTGGTCAAACCCGTTTGACATTGACACTGACAACGATAGTCCCCGTACTCCAAGATGGGTGGCAGCACTACTCGCAAACGCACACTAGCGCACTCTTTCGGTATGTGTGTCATCTGCGGCGGATGAATATCACCTTGATGAATTTTACCTTCGCTTTACCTACGAGCATAAACATTTTACCTTTACGAAATATTTATTGAAATTGAAATTTATTATTTTTACCTTTATTTTCTAAAAAAAAATTTTATTGTCTATGTGTTTTTTTGCCGTTATTCGAAATTTAAAATGCTGCATGCTTGAAACTTTTCTGTTCTCTATTAATTTGTGGAAAACATAGTTATCGAGGTGCAATAATATAATAATAATTGATTCATTGCCTTAACCAGTCGTTAGGCAACCTAGTCAAAACTACGCATCCATGCCATTAATACCCGCAATCACCATCATCAGCCCTTTATATTATTCCATTGTTGGAATTATTTTTATTATTCCACTGCTCTCCTGACACAATGCCATTTAAGGCGATAAGTATCAAATGCGTGTTATCAGTCTTCAAATGCCAGAGAGTATGTGGGCATGCGTTTTAAATGCGGTTTCTCCATTCTCGCTTCTCGTTACCCCGTCGTGATGAAACAAGTGCCTTACTTGTTGTTTAGGAAGTTACTATACAACACTTCTCCAGGGCGAAAATATAAAAATGTCTGCCCCTGTTTGCATGGGAAATTCAAAAACCATTCGATAAGTAATATCTGTTGGAGACACAAATCGTAAATCAAATTTGCCCCAAGCAACAATGTATGGCGCGAGTTGTCCGTGAAATATAAAATATCGGGTCTCATATATCCATGAAATACATATTTGCAGATTGCGGATACGTGTACGAAACCTTTATATTATATACTCACTATTAGACTATTATCTCTGCAAATACGAAAGGCCTGGAGCATGTACATCCACACTGCTCCAGTGCGGATTATTTTGAGATATGGATCCCTCTATTGGCCGTGTACTTGCCTTTCAGGCTTACGACCAAGTTTAACATTTATGTGCTATCGAAGACAACCGGGATTGATTGCTCGCCCTCCGAAGCACAAAAACGCTCATCAACATTTACCACTAGCGGTGACCCATCGAAGTGTCGCTTAAGTTTACGGATCGTTTGCAATTCGAAACTGAACGATGGTACAAGAAGCTCGAAAATTATTGTTAATAGTATATAAGCCGAAGTACCAGGTACCTTGATTGCGTGTATGTATGTACCTTACAATGAATAAAACAATTTCAATTTGTATGTACAGATATATATCTACGTATCAAATTTAGTAATCGGCACACTCCAAAACATCCCCTATTGTGCGTTGTTATAAATACAGCGTTATCCCAGCGCCATGTCCAACGAATTATTTCCAACCCTCGCCACGGTTCGCTGAAAGGGCGCTCGGAAAGGCGCTGAAAGGTTTTTTTATTGGTCGGCAGCCTACATATTTATACAATCCCTTGGTTATCAAGTTGATTGATAAGTTATGGTTGATAAAAGTGCTTGAACAATGTCGATGATGTGAAATATTCTTTTATAAATAGGCCGTAGAATTTTTAAATTAACCGTAAAAAGTCAGTAACCTTGACGTAAGGTTTATAGGCATGTACGATCTAACATCCGCACAATACAATTTATTTATATATAGGGCGATTGATCAGCAAGCCTCACTAGAAAAGGCTTACACACAGTTATCTGGTCATTTTGCAAATTGCAAATTACACCAGTATTCAAACAGCGGGTTCGGTTATTTGTACACACTACGCACAGTGAGGTAAATTAGCTAGCAGTATTAAAGTATGTAGACGTACAATTCAAATTTTATTTGGTCCTTCGAGCCATGATTAGAAAACACATAATCACTTTGTGATGGAAAGTAGGTCCTTAAAGACTCGTAGGATTTGTCCAGAACAAAATTAACAGCTGTTCTTCAGATTTTAAACGCTTTATGGGACTGAAATGGTGGTGGCTAATATACACAAAGACCGGCCTCCTCACCCTTCAGACCGAAACACAAATTCATTTGTTTGTCACGGACCATTTTGACATGTTAAGTATGAATAACCGTTACAAAAGCCGTACTACTTTTATCTTCATGTAAAATGTTGAAAATAGTCCATTCAATTCCTTTTTTTCGATTATTCGTTCAAAAAGCAATTTTCAAATCCTATACCTATTTATCCTCCGGACGAAGTTAAAATTGAAAAATATTTTCCCCGCTGGCCCGTAGTAATAATGTGCGATTATTAAAATTTGAACAGTTTTTCAGGAGTTCGCGTCTGAGCGATCCCTCGGGAATTATTTATTAGCGGCTCACCGACGGGTGTAACACAGAATTTATTTTACAGTTTTTACCCGACGTCCACTCCAGTGATAAACAAAGTTACTAAGGCCGGTTTTTACTTACTTTCTCAGAGGCCACGCGACCTGGCCATTGTCTGCCAGCGAGCTGATAGTGGCAACACGGGGAGCTGCCAAGTGTGCTCGTTATCGGACTAAAGCCATACTGCAACATGACTAATATTATTTATCCTTGTCTTATTTAAAAGAGTCCTGGGAGTTTTTTTTCACCGACTTTTTACTTCCGATCTTCCGCAGCCTGAAGGGCGCACAGAGCTTCGATAACTGTAAAATGTATGACTTTCTTATATTTATATACCTTGTGATGAACAAAACTGTTTAAGTTTGAGACCCTGAAGAGTTAGTCGCGAGTGTATGTATGGATTAGTTTAGTTTAAGTGGTGAGCTATTTGCCCGTCCTAAAGAAAGGATAAGAAATAAAAAACGGTGCGTTGTAATAATCTGGCATTATTAATATTTGAACAGTTTTTCCCCGCTCCGCCTGTGAGCGCTGCGCTCGGAATTATTTATAAGCGGCGGCTGCGCGCCGACGAAATGAAATTTATTTCACGGTTTTTACTTGACAACAGCTCGACTTATAAATATTGTTTATAGCGCCGGCGCTCACTACGCCACTCCGGCGTTAATGTTGAAGTCACTTCAAGCTGTTCTTTATGAGGCTTCACTTTGTAGAAATTATAACTCACGCACACGGGTATGCCCAGCTCGGTCATATCCATTAATCATCTTCGGGGAGATAAAGTTCTAGACTAAACGCTATTAGTGAGAACCATGTCTTAAAATAAACGTACATTTAAACTTAAGTACTTTTTATACCTTTTATCGAAAAACATGTATCGTATAAAATACAAAAAAGGGTCTTAAATGTTTTAGTTTGTATTTATAAAACGGTGAGTTGGCCGAGGCTTCTCGCATGGATTTTAATCCCAAGCCCCCACCTGCCTCAGGCCTAAGTACAATATACATACATATTTGTGTATACATATATGTAGGTAAATTATTATATCATATTAATACGTACATTTTTAAAAACATTTAGGTGTCATCACCGAGAATTGAACCCGAAACCCTCGGAGCATGTGCACTAATAGTACCCCATGTGCTGCTCTGTCACCATTGCTCAGTACAAACGTGCACAATAAAGGATAGTAAAATAAAATCTCGTTTTCTTAAAGAGATGAATTTGCATTTTAAGCGAATGAGACTTCTAAGAATACTTAAGTTGGATAAATATGAATTAAATAATAGTCTTCTTTGTTTTGATATGCAATGTATATGTTATTTACGTTATTAAATCTCAGCATTACGTAATTAAATTAAAAACCGTTTTTTTTGTTAATGACCGCTACAGACATATTTTATGGCTTTCTCCAGTCGGCCATTGTTATGTTTGATTTATTTTCCATACTTTTACAAATGTATCAGTACTTTTATGTTCAATGTCTATATTACTTAACGTGACAAATAATAAGAATCATTGAAACTTAATTTTAAATACATAGTTACATAGTTATGCCTATATTACATAGGAGTAGGCAGATACTGCGGATTTCCACCGGCTACGAGTTTGACAAAGTTTCGCCTCTCCTACTCTTCTTATTCTGGTCTTCTCCTACTTATCGTAGCGAAGTTGCTCTCCGAAGTCCTCTTCTCGCGCTCATGGGGAACATTACGTAGCAGATTGCGAGCTACGGTGCTATTACTACGTTACATTAAATTATATTTGAGATGATAGTATTGAGACCGTTACGTGTCTGGCTATATAAACTTTTGTGTGCTACGAATACAGCTACGGCCCTGTATATCGGCTACGGAACGTAGCACGCAACCCAAAGCCAATAGTAAGTGACGTGCCCGAGGCTGTTTCCAACCGCGCCCTTCATAGTCCCCAAATCGCCCAAATCAAGCTCGTATATCTGCTTGACGACGGAAGTAGGCGTGACAATTTACTTCCGGCGTCGTGCGCGTAGAAG
>DWEM01003172.1:0-11035 GCA_018245935.1 Agara belti belti | reverse complement strand
GGGTGTACTACACTCCTCTGCCTACCCCTTCGGGGAATACAGGCGTGATGTTACGTTATATACGTCTAGGGCGATCAGCTTATTTCCCATATTAATATTAACGAATATATATATTCCATGCATGTTAATAAGCTCATATATTTCTTTTCCAATTCTCCGTTCGTATAAGCCGTATTCGAGATGAATAAATCGTGACGTCAGCGAGGCGTGGATCAAAGATCGCAACGCTACAATTCGCCTCTGTTCACATTGAATCGCAATGCTAGGGATGTTACATCAGGCAAAAAAAATATGAAAAGCACAACAGCACAATACTATTTTATTAAACCAGTAAAAGTACCTGATCATAATACAATACCAAACAAATGCTACAACTTAACCAAACGCTAACTAAAATATAAACTGATAAATTTATCGTCTAATAGATGTTGTTTGACATGATTAAATGAAGCCATTTATTACATGTTCAATTGCGTTATTCTATTTCGATAATTTTCAATTAATAGTTCTGCAACTATGTAACAAATGTGTTTCGTTGACTTCATTAAGAAGGTCGTGGCAGCGGTTGTTTATTTAGCTAAGTGTGATAACCCTGTCGTCAAGGCAATGTCCTTTGCAGACCGGGTACAGAACAACATTGTGATGATTTAACTGGGACTCACAACGAGCAAAAATAGTCTTTTCCGACTCGACTCTACTCTACTTGATATATTGGCTTTGTACTCGTATAAATTCTCATATTTACATGCACTGACATCCCCTCTCCTATTCTCGCTTTCTTCTATCCATTTATTCGGCATACTATAACAGAGTACGTTACTATAAACTAATACGCTCTAATTTAAACGAAATATAACAGACATGGTAAAAAACATTTAACGTTACGTAGAGATAACCTTTTAAAGTTATTTCAGTAACATTATGTACAATATGACAAAAATGCAAACCTAAGATTATCTATTACTAAAAAACTAGTCTAACAATATATATGGTAACATCCGTAGAAATCTTCGTAAAAATTAATTTAGGTATCCGATACTAAAGACAACAGTTGCAGTGTACGTCTAGTAACTATCAATTCATTTTAGATTAATTTACGGTTACATAGAATCTCTCTCGGTGATAACAAACACTTAAAATGATAGAATAACGGCCTCTGAAACCGCGGGTAACCGTGATCTTGAATAATAACGTGAGTCAGGATAAATTTATGTCTATTTATAAGAATAATTTTTATACACTGTAGGTTCCTTGTAGCTATCAAAACAGTAATCATTACACGCCTATAAATGTTTTAACTGCGTACCAATTCTTTAAAATTTAATATGTTCTTCGGCTTACGGTATAATACATTTAACATTTAATACTTAGTGAGCTATTAAATATTAGCTAGTAGTACCACTTATCTTTGAGATCAGTTCCTAAGGTCTTTGGGCGGTGACAGTTACCTGTGACTAGTACTTGATCGCTCGTTACTCACTTCGCTTTGTAAAAAGAATAGGAATCCATATACTACCTTCCTACGTTCCATTAAACATTTAGAATTCTAAGTCTTGTTCGTCTAAACGTTAAGCTAAAATAAAACGTAAAATAAAGATTATTATTATTATCACAATGTCAAAAAACATTGATATCACATACTCTTACATGCGTCTGCTAAGTGATATTATAATAAACATTTGTTCCCACCCCAGAAGCTGTACAGCATTGATTCAACCGTCCCCTGCTGAGCCGCTTTGTTCCACGACTATACCAATAATATTTTTGATTTTGTAAACAGTGGCAAACAAACGAGTATTTTACTCTTTTAAAATTCGTGGAGCAATAAACAAGATGGATAAAAATAGTCATTAAGAAATATTCTAACAGAACATTTCATTATTTGAAGCACAAAACGTAAATAAACAATGAATTTAGCTTAAGTAACTATTTATTTATGTGTTTAGGAAATTCCACTTTAACTATTTTACAAGCTTCAAATTTATTAAATACACGTAAAGCGAACTAGAAAGGAAACTACAAATCAAAACACTGTAAACGTCAAACACGTTCGGAAAATTGCTTCACAAGGTTCACTTTCCAATTTGCAATCACAAACTATTTTAAGATGGGTGCAGCTTGAAATTACCCCAGAGTTAATGATGTAATGCGAATCTCTTGCTATATACATATGTATAATTGACGGGTAACCTTTTACAGAGCCGCGCGGAGTTTCAATTTGTAAGCAGATATATATTATATATATATTATATAAATATATATTATATAAATTATATAGAAATTGTGATATCATCGTTAGGTCTCTAATGGAGTAGATAGAAAGCACTATGTGCCAAATATTTCGATCCTTAGAGACCTGACGTGCGTTTGCAATATTCATCACTCTCTTCATACATACACGTCGGTTTCGAATACGGTTTCGAGTCCCCGATCAGCCAGTACCTGACCTATATGAACTACCTAAAAATAAAACCACATTATAAGATTTAATAATAAAATGAACATTATTTACAATCGATTGATTTTTTTACTTATTACGTAGGTATATAATATTTATTTATTGTGAAAACGGAATACAACTTTGTTGATTACTTATAGTTTAGCTTTCAAGCCGTATTAGTTTAAGCTCTAAGCAAATGCAACCTCAAAATGTTTATTCATGTTTCTTAGATATGAAGATAACGTTACCTATTGAAGCAATAAATAAGTACCTAATATTGAAATTAAAATTAATGAAAAACCAGTTAAAAGCGCTACTTAAACTATTTGATGGTTAAAAGTTATACTAAAAACTCCTGGGGTTTAGCGTTTTTGGAAGTTAAGATTCTTATGTTTTATTGTATTCTTATAACTTGTTAAAAAAGATATGGGTACCAACGTAACCGTCAGATTTTGATAATTTCAATCCATGACAAGTAATACACGTTTTTTATTGATCAGTCTCCAGAAACTAAATTAATCGTAGGTACCCGTTCTATAAATAATCTCTTTACCGAGTAAAATTTTCTTACAATTCACGTCGGATGAATATTCCAATCCGACGGCTCATTAATCAAAGGCCCCCTAAAACCGGTTTGGTACAAAGGTGGTCAGGTTTATACAGAGTTAAAGAAAATAATAAATAAGCAAGAACATTATGTGAGATTTATTTCAAAGAAAAAGGCGATGTAAGAGCCAGGTCTTGTCGCAGTATGTTTATAGTCGCCCCAATGTCGGCCCACAATATATGGCTCTAAACTCTAATTAATGCTACGCCTTCGTTCGCCGAGATATATTATTGTGCTGCGGCAGGATCCTTTTAACATGCTTTTTGTAACTTCGAGATTAGAAATAAATAATTGCTGCCTACCCCACCTTTTATCTCATGAGTTATCTTGATCTCGAAATATAAAATGGCTTTAAATAAATACCTACGCCTCTTTTTAATTAAACGGCGCGGGCAATTACAAAAACAATGCAAAAGAAGTTAATATCTGTGTCCTGTACAAATATCTCACGAATAAAATTAGACCATTAGAATTATTTTGTTTAGTTCTATTAAAAACAGCGAAACCACAGAACAGAAAAAATAACAGCGAAACTAACAGGTAAGACGCCATGTACCGGCAGGGAAGTTCCCTTCGACGACAATACGTTGAGAATAATGGAACCCAGCTGACGGGAGGTGCCCCAACGTCCGTTGTCATGACGACGGTGCGAAGGGTGGCTAACCTGCCTTGCTAACGTGTTTCAAGCACCAATAAAAAGCAACAAAAGCCACCCCTGAGCTAACAGATTTAGACCTTAAAACGTTCATAAGAGAGATCAAATTTAAACAAAAATGTCCCACACTTCGATCGTTTATTAAATTAATTCGACAATCGGGACGTGTGCATTGTATTTGGGTTCCATCTTTGCTTTTTAAATTTAGAATGACTGTCCCCGTCTCTCTCACGCGCGTCCCGGTTCTAATTTAAACTCTTCTGACCACATGTGTAATTATTCTATTATCTATTTATGACATTTTAAACACTTTTTAGTTTGTTGTAATAAGCATGGGCCGTAAATGTTGTCATGGCAGTAAAAATGCAGTTACGAAAATTTATTGCTCGTATAAAATGTATCCATCTTTCGGTTGTATCATATTATTCATATGTCGCACATAATAAATACCTACATTCGAAACATTTACAGTTCTGGGGAACTTAATTAGTAAGTAACATTTTTAACTGGACAACAGGATGTTGTTTCTGCAAAAACATGCTTTGTTCTCAAGTTAAATGTATGTACCTAATTAAACTAAGTTAGCCACTTGTCAGCAATAAATAAGAGTAACAAAATGTTCGAGCTACCTTCTTGAATATATTTCAATTAATTATAAATAACAATACAACTGAGAAGTTATTCCTTTTATCTATATCATCAACAGTTTGTGTTAATCTGAAGTCACTTTAGGTATTATTGTTATTATTTCGTTCGCAACAGTATTGGTAATATTCCTGACATGGCATGACACTGGCTTCAAAGAAATCTACAAACGTTTTTATTTGTACGTATGTATAAGTAAATTGTATAATAAAACTGCTACTATAACTTAACTACAGGAACAACATTTACTTACCTACATAGCCACTAAATATTATATGGTTGAAAATCAAATTCATTATTGCACATCAAAATGAGTAATACGCACACTAATAAAATAATAATAATAATAAAAATGAATGAATATTTCTCCTCGATAAATTTATTAGTCATACGAACCTACCTAAATTTTAACACGGTCGGGGAAATTTAGTCCTACCGCAAGATATGTAAATTGGAGTGAGTTAAAATGAATTTCAATATATTCACAGTTACAACAGAATCGTGACAAAGTTATTGATTAGTGCATGTTAACAAAAGATTATCCACTTATGTGAGGTTACCTTTGAAATAGGAATATTTCGATAGTTCCACAGTTATACTTTTGTAGTGACACAGTTGCCTAAGGTGGTGTATACACGTTCCGACATTCCAAGCGACTCGGTTGGTTCACTATCAATTTTATACACGTTGGGAGCCTATTTATCTTGTCTTATTTATTGGCTGCCTCAAAACCTGTTCGAGACCCAATCTGAGACTGCCATTTACCTGTCTATGTAGAACTGACCTTATAACACATATCGACAATGTACGATGAAACGATTAATCCGCGGTAAAATTTCAAAATGTTAATCTGTAATAATAGATATTTTATTAAGTCATATGTAATCAAAACAAAAACAATACATTACTTGTTTTTAATAGTATTATTTTTTTATATGATATCCTTAGTGTTAAGTTTCTGTGACGACAAAGGGTTGAAACTTTCACAGGTTCCAAGAAAACGTAGGGTGCTAAGGATAAGACACTTCTTACAAAGCATTAGAAAGTTGCGCAACCCTTTTTTATTCAACCTTAACTTTTTATGAAGATTCCTCTTTAGAAAGCGTGCTATTGTTATTTCGTGGACCATTATATAACTGTTCTTAACCCTTTCCTGTTACGTTTAAAAAGTTATCTACAACTATTTTGTTTTAGGGTCAAACAACGACTCGCTTGTTCACAAAAATCTTGAAACTGCCTCATCGTTAACAGATTTTTTTTACCAACAATTCTAAACCTATAAATTATGCTATGTGATCTACTTTGAGGCTGGTCGCAGTAGCGAATGACTCTAAAATTAACTTTAGTGCTGCAATAAAATATTAATGAGCTATTAAAATCTAAGATGGTATAAAAGTGAAATTTAATGGCTTGCTCGAAGCCTTTGCGCAGCGAATGCAGCCACGTGATCGAGTTCAATGAAATATGGTAGCAATAAATTGAATTCACTAACTTATGTGTATTTATATCCCCGTGATTTTTATTTTGCGCTAGCTTTATGTAATCTTTAATTTCGCAGGACTTTATATTATTTAAATGTGATTAAATTTGCACTTCCTATTCTTTTCAGGTCCAAATGGATGTCCACGACGAAGGGGCCGACAGACTTACACAAGATTCCAGACACTAGAACTCGAGAAAGAGTTTCATTTTAATCACTACCTGACTCGTCGGCGCAGGATAGAGATAGCGCACGCCCTCTGTCTGACAGAGAGACAGATAAAGATCTGGTTCCAGAACCGTCGCATGAAGTTAAAGAAAGAGTTGCGCGCAGTGAAAGAAATAAACGAGCAGGCCCGCAGGGAGCGAGAGGAGCAAGATAGAATGAAACAGCAGCAGCAAGAAAAGCAGGCCAAACTCGAGGGCCAGCACCACGGCCACCACGTGACCCATCACCATGATCCCATGAAAATGCCCATCGACAAGGGCTCCAGCGACATCCTCAAAGTGAACAAGGTTCCGACGTAAATCGCCTGCATCGCGCAGGAAATCCTGACTGATACTGTACCATATAGTGTGAATACATGAATGGAAGTGTTGCGTCCAAATGGGCCGCGGGCAGCGTTAGTCGTCTCGTATCCACTAGTTTTATGTTTTGCGGCTGATTTAGTAAAAGTGGCGTCTCGTTGTGGAGGCGTTCTGTGACTTTTATTGTATTAATGTTCCTTTAGTGCGAAGGACTTGCCTCGTGTCGTTCGCTGGTGGACGGGCTGGTGATGTGCTTTAAGCATTTATTTTGTTGCCATAACCACACCATGTATTGCAATAATATTTTACTAAACTTTACAAAAGCGTTAGTATCGCTCTAAGATTTACATAGAAGCCCGAGTGAATTTCGGTATTGTTAGTTAAGATTTTAAATCTGTGAATCTCATAGTATTTATTGCTACCACTTACTTTAATCCATTATGTTATATTTTTTATTAATAGATATTATATTATGTACATTTTGATGTATATTTTATTATTTGTCCGCTGTTAGCGGGCCGGTTATGTTTTTAAGGTCACATTTTTTTATGATTGTAAAATTTGTTGCATTTTTATTGGTTGGTTTGAAAAGAGTTACTTTTTTTTATTTGACCAGATTGTGATTAACTTCCGTAGTTAGTACTTGCATTGTTGTTTGATTTAAATCTTTAATTTTGATAGCGTAATATAATCGAGAAGATATAATATAACTATTTCATACATTAATAATTCCATAAGAGCGTTAAACGTATGTCTGTAACAAAATACGTATCGAAGTACAATTGCGAATAGATCTTTGTCCTAGTGAGTGTTGTTTTGTACTCGTACTGTCTTCAGAAGTTCTAAATATATCGTGAGGTATTTTTTGATAAAATTCTTAAATTAATTCGAGCCCTAAATCGGAAATAGATTTGTGGAGTGATTTATTATAAAATACTGGATTGAAATGCGTACGGCATGTTGTCCATATTGAAAATCCCGAGTCATCTGATGTTCAAAATTATATACGTAACGATGATACATATAATAAACAATAATTCGACTAAAATAAATTTTACATGTAATTTTAGAGTTGCGTAGCTTAAGTGTAATATACATAGATAATATTATAATAGGTTTGACTTTATATGAAGTATTGCTAAGGAACTAGTTACACCAGCTTCGTGGGATGATCGTGAAATGGCAGTGGTCGCACCGTTCTCCCCCACCTGATTACTATTACGCCTTATCCGGTCCGTATAGCGATAAAAACTATTCAATTACATTTTTGAAGAACAACAATTTCAGCAAAAGAATCTTAACTCTGATGAAAATGCTAAATATAATATCAACTAGAGAGAGATTTGATCGTCTTGACGCAAACGGGCAATTTCATTAACAGGAAAACAGCTCCGTATTCCATTTGCTTACAATTCCATATTGTGCCAAAATATATTAAAATAATTTAGCATTGTATTTAAATTTGTTTTTATATTTGCATCGCTACTTGAACAAAACTCATTCGCTCTCAAAGCTTGTAATCGTGCACTATTTATTTGTTATTGGAGAAAAATTAGAACGTTTAAAAATTAGTGTTGATAGTCACCATTATACGTAAATTAATGTCAGGGTAGAATTAATAAAAGGTAATGAAATAATATGTGTATGAGAATTCTAAGTCTTCGCTTAATTTTGATAAATCATCTCTCAATAGGTTTCTGTCCACTGTATTCAGTCGTATATTATTTATGTTATAATATATATCGGTAGCATTGTAAAAGTTAATATTAAATTAATGTCGTGATATCATTAGCACATGATAAAGTCCTGTGTAGGTGTAAGAGTTTCACAAGTACATTTTATCTCATACTAGATTTTCTTTATATTTTATTCATTTCTATTTCATCTTCAACTTTAAATGCTACTTTAAATCTAATAGATTAATAGAGTACTTAGAGATCTTAATAACTACAAGTCAAAATACATCTTTCTTTTGTTATATTGATCACGTTTATTAAAATTTAAAAGCGCATTGGAGTAACGTCATGGATTACGCTCCAGGCCTTCCAAGACGCGGGAGATGCCCCCGCCCAACAGTGGGTCATGAAAAATGATTAAGTCAAAACCTTTTGATTTTTACCCTAATGATCGCGCGATGCACAAAAAATATATTAAGAGATTTACACAATTTATAATGTCTTTATATTGGCGACTTACAACGTGAATTGGTTAGCTGTCGATATGTGCAATAATATTTAGATACATTCTTCATTAACTACGGATTTCGTATAGTTAAAAATTAAGGTTGTCGTTAGTAATCAAAGTAATAATAAACTTTATCCCATTTTACTTTTTACTATGAAATCGAACAAAATGTACTTAAGTAACTTCGGTATAAGTAGGCTTTATAAATTATAATGCATTAGGTAATGGATAACGTAGATTCAATACATTAAGCGTAAAACAAACCCGGCGGTGAAGTATTTGATAAAACGCTTAATACCTACTTAGTGACGTAATTATTGTATCGTTATTAAATATAATGCTTCTTCGAACAAAGAGGACGTACATACGAAATCTGCTAGAGTGTAGAGATGTATGTACCGGGCACGTTTTGTCCGCTTTAAATATAAACAAGGAATGAAAGGTACATAGTTAATCGCACCCTCTCATTATTTAACCGACTTCAAAAAGTAGGAGGTACTCAATTCGTCTGTATTGTTTTTACGAAACAATTAATCACCAAATTACAAAATTAATTACGCACCGGTCATAATATGTAGGTATATACCAAGCAGATACCGTTTTTAGAATAATTTGCATATAATTTCAACGTTGAAGTCTTAAATTTTCAGTCAGAAACCGTTGAAAATACAGGTAAATGAAAGGTTTGCACTAACCACATTTTTATGATTCGGTATCTGTGAAAACTGTTAAATACGACATGTTATTATTATTTGATTGTTACGTAACACGTTTTTGTTTTTATTGATTGTTCTTTTGTTCACTTTTATGGGAACTGTGCAAAATTTAGATTCGTTTTGATATTCAGTAGCTCGGCCACTACTATCTATTAAGCTACGGCATTAACAATAGTTGAAACTCACAGTATGGGTAACAATATTTGTGAGTATGTGCGTCCAATGATTTATGTCAGGTTTCTTTATTGTTTCTGCCTCGTAAAGAACTGTAGATAATTCACGTGAAACAATGAGCAATTTGCTAAATAGATTATATACGTCCTCCATCCGTAATGTTGTCTTGCCATATTGCTAGTGTTTCGTAGGCTATAGGTATTATCGTACCTACCAATACCTAGCTATCTATATATTTGAGTATTTATTTAATATTTAATATTAACGCCATATTCAAAATAATCCCTCCTTTATTTTTCTTTGTACTTGTTGTATCGGATATGTTTTTTTTTTGTTTCGGTTCGAGGTAAAATTTACAAAATGTTGCTTTCTTGATTAGGTACTCATTGTTGCGTTAGTACATATATTTACTTCTTTATTATTTTCATTACGTATTAACAAGACTTCCGTTCTGTTAGGTTATAATTTTTAATCGATCAACTTATATCTTAATATTAATGTAGCCTATGTATGTATGTACCTATATCTACCTATATTTTTGAAAATAGAACTTAACTTGTCTTAAAATTAAGTAACTGTAAATAGTTGTGAAAGTTTATGTGGCGAATTATTTTTTGTTTATATTTTTGTTTTATGTTACGTATTTATGTAATGAGAGGTTTCGTACTGTTTTCACTCGACTATGTCTAAAAAGACCTTGAGGTTCATTTTGATACAGGATATTCTTGCTGTTTGTGAGATAGTGCCAGCCCTGTTTGCTTGTGCCTGACTGATAGGGGCCACGTATATCCGACCTGGCTGAAGAGGAAGTAAAATCGTATTCGAGTTCAAATATAGATATACGTGAGTCTCAGTAACAGCTTAATATAACGTTGAACTGTGTGCTACTTTATACTTTACATAACGTAAATTATAACAAAAAGTCCAAAAAAATCTACTGTCAGTGAAAGGTTTTAACAAAAAGCAATCACATGCTTTCTAACGACAAACCCTACGTATATTTTCTTAATCAACAGGAAAACAGCGACGTAGGTACGAGTGCACTTGTCGATATGTAGTTGAACGGATTTGCGGTTAACCTGAAGGTCTTCAGTGTGGTCTAGTGCGCAGGTACGATACATCCTGACTGTGTCGTGGTAAAGTAAAATAAGCAAAATAGTTGGGTGATTGTATATGAAGCCCGCATTCAATATTGTAATATTAATTTCGAAAATTCAAGAGAATAAAGAGTTAATAAAATAAATGGTTATTTGATTTGTAATTTGTAAATCCCATCATAGAGAAGTTGACGGAATATTTCTGTCTCTTTCTGATTGCAAAATGTAAGGTCGCCTAACTTGGCTTGGCCAGCGCCGAGTCTAAAACTCTTTGGACTCTTTTTGTGAACTATGTAATTTGAAGTGTTTCCCCAGAACCCAATAGCAAATATAGTCTTAAATTTGAAATAATTTATCATGAATTCTATCCACATAAGTAAGTACTAGTAGTTCCCTCCATCATATGGTATGGACCATTGTAACAAAAGTTTTATCGAATTTCGTTAAATGGAGACTGCCTCGTTGGTCATCTTAAATTTTCACTCGAACCTGCAATCTACGTGTAGCGGT
>DWEM01003171.1:0-11037 GCA_018245935.1 Agara belti belti | reverse complement strand
GTATATATATATTATATTATATTGACACATATATATACATATATGTGTAATAGTAGCTGTCAACTAAAAAGCATTTTGTTGAGCGTGGATGAGAGTAATAATAGATAGTTAAACATACAAAATAAGTTATTTTACATTTAGGCCAGATACTCGTATGTGGTATTCATAAGAATTATTCTTAACAGCCTGAAAGTCTAAGTTTAGACCAAATCATCTAATGTAATAAAATGCACGGCATGAGGTCAAGTTCAACTCATCAATTACGTGTATGACTAATCACGGAATATTAGCTACTTCTGTCAATTAATACTGAACGCCATTCGCATACATATGTATATAAATATCGTGGAACACACCTACTCAATCAGAGTGACAAAAGGAATTATTACTTTTACATGTATTGTACAATATCTTAAGCATCCTGATACAAGAATACTAGCTAATAGAAATCATTAATAGTAATAATCCTAGTTCTTTGTTCTATACGAACTCATTTGCAGCTCTCATAGATAAACATTAGTATGATATTGGTTGCATCAATTGAGAGGTCCAATAATTATTTCTATTTTCCATACGCAATTGAACTACCTGACCAGAGAGTCCGAGCTCATAAATTCTAAGGACGGAATTTTTCAATATGGTTCGCACATGGTACTGCTTTTATTATTATTATCCAAAGCTATGCCTAAACAATGTTGAACATTTAATACAAGAGGACATTTTGTAGCGTTTGTTCGAAAACAAAGACGGGCGATATGAAATATCCTAAAGTATACGCTCGTTACGTGCGTCAAACGTAACTTGAGAATAACTTTTAGCCGGTTCAACAAAGCTTATTATATTACAACTCACAAAGCATATCGGAAGCCTTTATTCAATTTCAATTCACTCGCCTAAGAGAATTGAATGGAAAATACTAAGGTGTGTAATTACTCTTTCGATGTTTTCGTTTAGTGTTATACTGAATCGTAAAAACGCATATAACTTTATATAGTTAGATCTAACATATAATTTTACGTAATAAAATAACTAAACGAACCCTGCCCTCATTGACTAGTTCAATGTTTTCCTACACCGTTATAGCGAGTGATATATGTACAATGTACATGTAAGGTTTCTTTACTTCTATCCAATTCCCTTTATTTGGTTTCTTATGAAGAGAAAAAAAATTGGATGTTGAGCAATAATTAACTTACTCTGACTGAGATATCCAATGTAATTCCTTCAAATTCCATATTCCTTATTTCATTACTCCATATATACGAGGCCGTACATTTAATAAACATTGAACGCCTGTAAATCTAAATGATAGCTTTCCGGGCTTTACCCAGCACAATTTCTGGGATTCTTTTCTCTTCTCTATAGAGAGTGGAAAAAATATTTAATCGGTCTAATTTTGTGTGAGTTAGCCGACCATAAAATATCGTTAGCGGGAATAATTTCAAATTAATACATAAATTATTGCCCCTCTCCAGCAATGGGCGGTAAAATACATGGTTCATAACAAAGTATGTTAAGTATACCACATAGATTGGTGTTATTCTGTTATTCTGTGGACAATCGATATGGCTGGGTCCCGTAGGATTTCAGTAACAGGCTAAACTAAGTGGGGTGGAGAGAATTTCTCATTGAAAAACAAGCTACGTTTTCGTAAAATATTTTGTACCCATACATAGTACATAGATATATTGGTGATATAGTTGTAATAGATTCATTCACTTTGGAAAGGGCAGAAATGAAATACTGTTTGATAGGTACATAATATGTCTATATTCAGAACCTTAATACTATAATTTGTCACTAACTAAATTTATAATAATTAAATTAGGGATCTACATGTACAAAAATTTTTATATACAAGGAATTTCCATGCAGTTACATTAAAACTAGTTGGTAGGTAAGTATCAGTATTGGATATATTAAGGCTTACAATCAACACCTACGTGTATACGTGGTTACGGTTATGTCATACTTTAGATAAACAGGAAAACATTCAAAAATTTCAAAACTCTGTTTAATATTTAAAAATCCAATCGATAAAAAGTTTCTATTTATTTCCGTTGTTTTAAATTTTTCCGACTTAAGGTTATTATTTATGCATTACAACGATAATCGAAATTGACGGTTACTTAAGTTGTGTATTTCAGTATTTTTACGAAGATCGTGAATGATGTACGTAATACAAAATTTAGCTTCACGTTTGCTTACAGTTTTTTGAAGCTAAATTGTATAGAAATGTTTCCTCGTACATCGTGCAACGTACCGGATTAAATACGACACGGACATCGTCCACAGTTATCGAGGTGGCTCAATATTGGCAGTACGCCACCTAGGATCGAACAATACCATTTTAATATGAAAAGAAATGTTACAACATTCACTATATTTACACACATTTAACGACTGGACATTTGGCACAATAACGCGTTTTGCGTTTACACACTGCCCACTGACGTCACTAGTCACTACGGGTTCTGAGCAATTGTAGGTATGCGGAGAGACACTTGTATCTACAGAAATACTTTAGCCTCACCCTATAATCTCGACTTATAATAACGGTGAGTACTTATTCTATTTATTTACATCTCACAATCAGTCACGGTTATTACACTTTTGGCAGACGATATTTTCTCTAAACTTCTTATAAGACTTAATTAAAATCGTTCGAGTACCATTTTTGACACATTGGCTTTTAAAACAGCCATAAAGAAGAATCGAAGGGGGCTAACCATAACGCCTTGTCGTAATAATTACTTTCTCTACAGAAATATCAAGTGCAAAATAAATAATTCGGTTGGCACTGAATGTCGCCCTAAGTAGGCCGGACTAAAATGTTTCTAGTCTTCTATGGAGCAATTTTATTTTAAATAAGAAATCTACAATCATTCCGTTTATAACAGAAATATAGATGAAACATACCTATTTCACAACCTGTTACCGATGTTAGGTGTTGGTATGATTTGAAATACTACGTGATGACAATGATTATCTATAGATAAATCTAGAGATCTAAACTTGAGATTTAAAATTTGATATTGTCAAGAGAGTTAAGTCGGAGATAATTTTCGAGAAAGTTCTAGAAGTTGCTGTCGTAGTCGGAGCGGCGGCGCGAGAAGTGCGACCTTGGGTACTCCCCCGTGTACCCATACACTTGAGAACCGCCGCCGGTCTGGCCATACAATTGCGATCCTCCGCCGTAACTAATGAAACAGAAAGAAAATACTTCAGAAAAGCACTTTGCTAAGAACAACGTTCCAGGCGGAAATTAAATTCTCAATTGGCAGTAGTTACATTCAATAATAATATACAATCAATGTGGATGCTTATGTGGCATAGCAGGCCGCATAAGATAGCTACTTTTATTATTCTATAAAATTGGTATACCTACTTCAGGTTCGATCAGAACAATGAGTAGTCTACAGTAACATAATTTTAACGAATAAGCCCAATTTTCATTTGAAATGACGCTTTCAGTAAAAAGTTACGATGTGTTAATGACATTGAATTTGGAAAAGTTAAAAGACCATCATACCCGTAACCATTTCCTGTAGCGCCATATATCTGCGAGCCGCGCCCTGAGTCTGGCGTATAGTGCTGCATGTATTTCTGCAGTTGTGGCGTCCACTCTGACCGCCACGAATCACCAGGGTTAGGGTATGCCAGTTGCTCGATGAACGCCGTTGACATGCGCTATATAAAAACGATACGACTTAGCATATAAATGTTATAAGTAGGTATACATATGTATACATTTCTGTAACTTTTTAATCGTTGTGACAATATTTCGATTACATTTAATCTACGTTACAAATTTTAGTAGTGATAAAGAAGCTTGTACCCTTAATTTGCATAACTTGTCTAGTCTTTTGGACATTGTTTAACTTTTATAACTTTCCTCACTGAGGACCCTTGAAAAATTATAAAACTTTGTTTAAATTAACCTGCGGTGTTCTATAAAACTTCTGCAGAATACAATTATGTAGTTATAGTCTTTTCGGGTTACTTATTAAAATTTACCAAATTCAAGAGTCAGTCAAATAAAAAAATACCTTTCCAGAAGGTAGGTAAGGCAGATCTCGTTCTTTCATTTGGTGGATATCGTCAAAGCCGCCCATATGACTCTTGTCCAATTCACGAAGCATGTCTTCACTAAGGGGAATTGGCTGCTTCGTTTTGGTACTTTTCTGCCGATTGACCAGCTATAATTTAAACCAATATGATATATAAAGATTATTTGTATAAGTAATTGTTATATTGAATACTTGCTTCTAATTTGTACTTACTACAGTGACCCCGAAGATAACAACGAAAAGGAGTGAAGCGAGAGCTATGACAATAACCGCTATTCCCCATTGTGGAAGCAAAGATTCTTCATCTGGCTCCACTATTGTTGGTTCTTCGCGTTTCGGCAAAACTATAAACAAAATATTAAGAATTCTTTGTGTAGGTGTGGTTAAACATAAAAATGCAGTGAATTGTTTTAAAATGATAGGCTTTTAATTGACTTGGTATTAATCTTTGTCAAATACAAAATAGGTCATGAATGTTATTCTCTGAAGCGTTGATTTGGATAAAATAAATAACTTATTTATAAGCAGATATAGGTATTTACCGATAAATTCTGTATATGCTGGGTCCATAACAAACTTTCCAATTTCTAGTTTTCCAGCTGATTTATCAATGGTCTTGGTCATTTTTTCATTGCTTTTTCTCATTCTATCTTCATCGGGCTGATCACCTTGCATCATGTCAGGGTCAAATTGGTTATCTACCTTCTGTTCTTCCAGAACTGATCCTGGTTTTGCTTCGTGAAGAGATTTATGAAATAGCTTCTTAAGTTGTAGAGTATCAACTCTCTCTTCTACTTCGTTTAGTTCGATGAAATAGTCGACTAGTACAGAGCCTTGACTAAATCCGTCTATGCGGATACCTTTGTACCATTTGCTGAGTAAATCAGACTTTGAGTAGACGGAATTAAGCTGAAATTTTACCAAAAGAATTAGTAACAGATAATTTTAGCGTGACATTATTTTTTCTGTTTATGCTTTTAACTAAAATAAAATTAAAAAGATTTCTTATCTTAGGAAATCAACACGTGTATTAGTTATATAAAATAGATTCGTAGTTGAACGATATTGTACAGCGATACGATTGAGATTTTGGTTGATGTAGCATGTATTTAATATTACTAAAAGTATTAACAACTAACCTAAATGCAGTAACAACTTTAAATAAGAAATTGTAATTAATTTCAGTAAAATATTACCTCTTCTTTAACCTCATTAGCTAATGTTTGCCATTCTTTCGTATGTTGATCGAGGAACTCTGGCACCCATTTGACTCCTGTAACAACAAATATACTCGTGTTTTATTAAAATTTTTCAAGTGTATACACTGAATTATACATATTTGGTTTGTGTAATGTGACGTTGTGTAATGTTTTATTAAAGAAATTTATCAAAAATAAGAAGAACAAGTTATATCTACTCACCTGAAACAATTTTTATGGTAGCTGCAATGTCACACTCTCTTCTGCATATACCAGGAGTGGTCGGTGGAGGTGGCGCCGGCGTCGTAGTAGTCGTAGTCGTTACCCGTCGAGTAGTAGCTTCGGAGCTTAGGTCATACAATGGAGTAGTAGATGTCGCGTTTCGTTGTAGTTCCAGAAGACGTTCAATAGAAAATGGTGTTGTAGACGGTGATGGCCATCCAGTAAATTCAGTTGAAGCCCTGGAAAAATTTAAACGTGAAAAGACTTAGTGGATAATTAATCGAATATAGGTTATTATAATTTTATTTACCTAGTTGGCCAACCCTTTTGAATTTTTGGAGTTACTGGTGCTGGTCCTATACTCGTCCTAGACGTTGTAGACTTTCTTGTAGTTTTGCCTCCTGGTCTAGATGGGAAAACAAGTTTTATCCCACCCGGTGCCTTAGTTGTAGGAATATCTTCTACAGATTCTTTTGAGTTGTTTAACTTAAATCCTGGTGGAAGCAAGCTTGAAATATCAGCTATTTTAATAACTGGAACTTCTTTAATATCTGTAGTGTTAGGTTTAAATCCTGGAGGTAAAAGGGCTGATATATCATCAGAAATTGGTTTTATAGGACTATTTAGAGGTTTTGATTTTTCAGTATCTCCTGCGACAGCAGAATTATTTACTTTAAAACCTTTCGGTAAAAATGCAGATATATCAAGTTTTTCTACTTTATCTAAAATGTCTACTTTTGTTGTTTGTTTGTTATTGTGCATTTCAGTTTCACTTGCCTTGTAACCAGGCGGTAATAATTTACTAAGGTCATCTTTTTGCATCTTTTTGGCAAGATCTTCTTGTGATTTATTTTTCGGTTTATATTCTTTGGGTAATAAGGATTTGTCGTCGAGTATTATAACTTTATTTTTGGAGTTTATGCCTGATGATCGTGCTTGAGTTCCATTAATTATAATATTCTTTATAGTAGTCGTTGATGGGGCTACAGTAGTAGTTATTGTGGTAATTGTGGTTGACGTTGTACTTGTCCGCTTATCTTTAAATGATAATCTTGGTTTGTAGCCTGGCGGAAGAAGACCGGATAAGTCATCCATTACGGTCACTAATGAAGGTTTCTTTTTAGGTTTAGGTGTCGTCGAAGTTGTTACTCGTGGAGTGAATTTTTTTATAAGAACTGGTAGCGGATCAGGTGAAGATCTCTCGGTAGCAGTAGAAAACAGAGTACTCTTTAAAGTGAATATATTAACGGAAGATGGTGTTGTGGTAGTACTGACGGTTTGCTCTGTAGTTGACTCCGTTATAAGCTCAATATTTTTATTTTCGTTATCCAAGGTTCCAGACAAGACAGCACTTGATAGTTCCGATTGAATGCTATCTAACTTGTCATTAATATTTTCAGTAGAAGAAGAGCTGCTCTGACTACTCACATCTTTCGGATTTTTTGTTACAGTATCTTCTGCATCATCTTCATCTTCCTTTTCGTCAGTTAGTACTTGTTTCTTTTCTTCTTGTTCTACAGTTGGAAAAGGTAAGAATCGCGCCCCTGAGACACTGCGGCTTGTTTGTACTGACGCTACTACTATCCAATTTTCTGTAGTTACTGGCGATGTATCATTGCTCTCACTACTAAATAAAGATGCACTCGATGATGACGATTTCGGGGTACTGGGTGCGTAAGTGACATCAGGAATAGAAATGGTTCCATTGACAACGCTCTTAGTTGTCACTACGGAAACCACTTCTTGTCCTAATATTGAGGGTGTTTCTATTGAAGTTACATCTTCGTTAGAAAAGGTGAGTTTAAGGCTTGGAGCTGTAGTGTCATTGTTATTGTCGGGCTGATCAATCAAAGTTGTGTCAACAAAATGCTTAAAGTTATCATCCTTAACCATCGTTTTTTCAGGTTTCATGACTAATACATCAAATGCCGTCACATTTGTACTACTTTCTTCTGTAGTTTTTTCGGGTTCTTCAGAAGCATCATATTCATCATAAATATCAGTAACTTGCTCAGAAAAATGAGTTGGTGGTGTTTGTGTCGTATGTTTTAAATCGATATCATCCACTTCGTCATAATAATCAACGTATTCATTTTCGCTTTCCACATCATCTTCAGTATCATCTTCGGGTATTTCGTGAGTTGTTGATGTTGTTTTTATTGTAGAAGTTTGTTTTTCACTTGAGGTTTCAATAGACAAGGATTCTTCTGGTGCTACTACATCGATTGACAGGTTATCAACATTCATAGAACTTGCATCAGGCTTACTATCATCTGATGTTGTATTGTTAGTATTATTAGACTTTATAACTTGAACATCAATAGATTCTTGTGTATTTTTCATTAATTCTCTAAATGAGCTCATATCACTTATTTCATCTTCGAGTAATGGCTCTATATCTAAGAGAGATTTATATTCTGTAGAAGAACTTTGATATAAGCTAGGAGTACTTTTAGATAGTTTTATATTTCCACTGTCTGAATGTGTATTAACTGGTATATTTTGAACATTCTTCTTAGTGTCTGATGATTGTGAATTATAAATAGAATATTCTGAGTTACTTGGTTTATTGTTCAATTTGTGCTTGCTCGCAAACTTGGTAGGATTATATGTGGTGACCTTATGATGATCAAATAGGTCCTGATTATCATTATCATATTCATCTTCATGAGTTATATGGCCAGTTTGACCATTACTTTTTAAGCTATTACCATCGAAGGGTATATTTTTAAACCTACTATTTTGTAAATAATCAATATCAGGATTATTTAATGTTATCTGACCCAAAAACGTTTCTGGTTTTGATGGATCATTTTGATAAGCTACTGAATGTATTTGCGAAATATCAGGCCGTTTCGTCGAGGCTGGATGAACAAGTTGAAAATTAAATGGTAAAGCTGGCCGAAACCTTTGTCGTTGCGATGGTGTGAAATCTGGTTGATTAACATAATACTGTGTTCCAGATTGAGTCTTGTCTGTAGGCAACTGAAACGGTGCCGGGTTTTGATTGTAATTCGGACTGGGAAACCTCACTCGTCCATCGTTGTATAGAGGCTGTTGGCCAGTTGGTGTTACTCTATAACTATCGCCGTGCTCGAAGAATGTCGATGGACGACTGTTTGGAAATAAAGGCGGTTGGACTTGAGCGAAACTTCTTTCTACAGGTGTGTAATAAAAGTCGTTTTCATCTGAAAAGAAAAAAAATGATATCAGCATTACATTATTTAGATAAGAAAATTATATTGACAACTATCCTTTGTAAACGTAATGATATTTATACTACATAGTGCGATTTGCGAGTTTAGGCATATCGATGCGTAATCGTTGAGATATGTAATGTAAAGAATGCAGACATCTTTTGAATGCAAAATAGAAGCCGAGTTTTCTGGAGAATGTAATTTAAATAATTTAAATTTATACTTGTTTTAGCTACTGCACGAATTTCTATAGATATGTTTGTTCAGTCTGTATAGTCATTGTTACAATCATTTCAATGAAAGCTACAACATCATAATGCCTAATACATGAAGTATTGAAGATCAAACTTACAATTTACATTTAAAAATTCGAACAATTTTTTTTTCGCTATTTAAATTATAATCAGCTTCTTTTGAGTTCAGTTATACAAATAATAGTTTTGCACCGTTTGGTGCTAGTCGCTTTTTCTATTTTACAAACACGTTGGCTTACGCAGACGAGTTCAAAATACCATCCCTAATATTTCATGTAGTACTTAATCAAGAAAGTTATCAACATAAACTAACATTTTCGACCCTAGTTCTCACAATATGGCCTTGGTCGCATACATCGTTCGGAAAGATAATCTGAAGAAAATTACTTTCCTGCGGATCATATCCCTAATTAAGAACGACGTCGGTTCTCGTCAGGGTTCGGGTAGATATAGGGATGTCAAAATCAATATGACTTGAACACAAGGAGTAAAGTTTCCACTTTACTATATTAAATTTTGTTGATTGACGATATGGAAGATGTAGGGTAGAGGTTGGTATGTCCATTGGAGGCAGCGATGGTTGCCGATGTAAAATCCGTTCAATTGTTTTGTACTGATCTCATTTAGCGATTCAGTTGCATTTGTAACTGGATTGATATAAATATTACTAACTGTTATGAACAATTCACAACACATAACCCGACAGGAGGTCGTACCGACATTGTTGTCTTAATAGAAAAGAACGATCGAAATGTTTCCTCGCGTTACTAAATTTATATCTATTTATATATTTTTTATATATTATATATATATAACAATAATATTTGCATAAACATAAATTTTCGATACACCAAATAATATTCGTTTGATGGCAATATTCTCGTAATTTATCAAAAGGTTTTGTGTTGCCGACAGCCCTAAATGTAAGCATCACTGAACGTAATAGAAAATCGATATAATATTGAAACACTTAACTATGATCGAGGACCCTGATGAGCCATCTTCTTTACATAATAAGTGGCAATTTTCTTAATTTTACGTTTACTTACTACTGAAAATTTAATTTACATTTAATGTATGTTGATTAATGTATTTAAGTGCTTTCTGCCTACCCCGTTAGGGATCTGACATGCTCGTAGAATAATCGTACTGCGTTACGTACTACTCCTTTCATCTCTTTTCGTACATCGCATTTTAAGTGAAAAGAGTGTACGTGCACGTATAGAGAATAATATCATTAGACAGTAATCTCGAGGACGAGGTGTGAGCATAATCCCTAACCGAATACAACTGTTGCAACTTTTATTTATATATCGAAAGTACGATGTGGAAAAAGGCAGCATTTTCTATATCGCAGTGCAAAGCGAGGCAAACAAATAGGTGTGTGTCTACCCACGGTTAAACGATTTTCAGTGAGTGGGTCGCGCAAATAACCGTGGGCCCAGTAAAATTACGCTCGAGGGTTAAACATGGCATATTGTTACCGTTTTTATCAACGAGATACCACCCGGTTATTGCGTGTGGGTGTTAATGTAATAAAGCGATTTACATGTAATGAATATGAATGCCGTTGACTCGTATTCTACGTGGAGGCTACAGTTTATTCCTCGCAAGTGTTGACTCCGTTCTAATTAATTGATAAATAGTAATTACATCCCAAGACATCTGTGGGAGTTGTTGGTGTTTTCGTGCGTTGACAAATTATTAATTACAGAAGATACTTAAAGTTTGGTAGACGCAGTACAAATTTTGGTTAACAGGTAATCGTGTCTAATTATTTGATTATGATTAATTGCATTACGAGACACACAGAGCTCGGCTTTATCGTCCGATATATGTGTGATGTAGGTTGTTATATGGAATCATGTACGTAGACATAAAAAGCATGTATAAAACCATAGGAAAAAAGCCCTTAGAAACAAAACAGCATGAAGCAAAATGTAGTTCTTGAAGTAGGACAGGATTACTGAAGAAACATGCAAACGATAATTTTAACTATTTTATTTGACAAAACTCGATGTACAATGTTCGAAGCTGAACATGACAACAAAAGAGAATTTGTTTCTGCAATGACAAAGATCGTTGAGCTCAGTTC
>DWEM01003170.1:0-11038 GCA_018245935.1 Agara belti belti | reverse complement strand
ATTATAAATGAAATTATAATATTAATTTTGAAGTTAGGCAAGCTGATGTATTGGTGGTGATGTATTGATGTATGAATTTAAAAACGTTCAGATCCGTCCGCTCAATAACGCCCGGAGTGACGGGGCGTGACAATCGTGGTTATTTGAGTGATGGTACTAGAAGCCGACCTCTTATTTATTCCGAACAGAGACAATTGAATGTCGGTCTTAGAAAGAGACGGAATAGGTATAAAGTTGGAGTTTTCACGTTTCGAAATTTTATTTTATACCTTCGCTGGACGCTCAGCGGGATTTAATGAGACGGGGAGGGAAAAGTGTCACAACCAGACTTCTCCCTCGGGAGGTTGGTTATTCGTGACATAATATCCCTTAACCTAAAAAAAATATTACTCGGCGTCCATGTTTTGATGTTTGAGAGTTAAAAAATTGATATTTACTCTCTTATTTACCCATTAGGTTACATAAATACGCAAAATGTCACTTGAATGATACGATTTGTCGTAGGTCGTATTGAATTCATCGTAACATACGAACGGACTTCGACTGACCAATTACTTTATAAACTCATCCGACTAATGCAACATACAGGGACACCGTGTATGGTTACCGTTTATCGAATATGTTAATTGAATATTCTTATCAAATTTCCTAATATGTACAAGTAATTAAAATATTTCCCGATGTGAGTTTTAGTTTATTTGTAGAGTCTCCGAAACAAGCGTGTATGCATGAAGAGAGTGATGAATGTAGACGAAGTGCGTCAGGTTTCCAAGGATAGAGATATTTGGAACTCGGTGCTTTCTGCCTACCCCGTTAGGGATCTGGCATGAAATTTGTCAATGTGCACTTGGCCTGCATGTTAGACAGTGGTTCTAAACCTTCTATGAGAAGGGACCCGTGTCCAGTAGCGGAACAATAGAAGGGTAGTAAAAAAAATAATTATCTAATTGCTTGATTGATTAGCTAATTGTTCATTTACAGCTACGCT
Organism: Agara belti belti; assembly: GCA_018245935.1. NCBI lineage: Eukaryota > Metazoa > Arthropoda > Insecta > Lepidoptera > Hesperiidae > Agara > Agara belti. The sequence goes on along the minus strand of DWEM01003170.1, from coordinate 10,050 downwards.
TTGGATTAATTAAATGTGAGCCAGCGCTATCCGAGTGGATTGCTTCCGAAATGCCATAAAGAGTAGGCAATGAATAATAAATACCATTAGAAAGGGCATACTTCGCTTTGAAATTGTTTTAATAATCTCTGCATAATGTAACTGTTATCAGTGCTCATGATAATGAAAAGACAAATTTATTAATTAGTCCTGCAAAATGTTATCGATTCGCAACGATTGGACCAAATGGTCCTTCGAGCCGGATTTATAAAGAAAGTAATTAAAATTGACTAATATAATATTAATTACAGATAAACATTCAGAGTAAAAGCAAAATACACTGATTTAACTGTTTGCTCATTTCCGTTGTGCATTTGCCTTTACCGACTGCCTAGCGTACTTTGATATCTTATTCTGAATCTTAATAATAGCAATCAGAATTTACTGCTCAATGACCGGACTTATTCTGTCTATATTGCTTCACTTAACAGATCTTTTTTTTATTTTTACAGAGTGAGAAGTTAAATACTTTCAGATACTTACATATTTTTCACACAAGAACATGTTTGAACCAAATTCTTTGATCGATGAAAGTTGTGAAGTGTTTCACGAACACTTTTGTGTCAGATTGCTATCTTGCCAAGTCGAGTAAAACTTTTCCGTAGGCAAAGTTGGAAGGTGGTACAAGCATTAGTCTGAGACTTGATGGCATAAGCTCCGCCGCCGAGCCTTTTCCTGACATTGAGCCAGTGTTTGAGTTATTGCTTTCCAGTTTCGAGTTTGCGGTGAACGGTCAGTATGAGGTATGGAGCGTTTCAACGTAATCTTTGGAGTCAACAACGAGGTAACGAAATTATTAGCCGGCTGTGTTTTAATTTAAAACATTCCGTTGAAAATTTTTAACAAGCACAGTTTTACAACTTCGTTAAAAGTTTTGGAGTTAACGAATAAAGCAGTTTGATGTTTCGAGTTACATATATTTGTTCAATTATCCAATAACGATTAAAGAGAAAATGGATTTTAAGTAATCATTCCTTTTTTCCTAGCTGGTTTGTTAGCTATTGAATGTTTACATTTTTGACTTTGAGAAGTATGATAGGGATTTTGGTTTTCGGCACATTAGGCGCTGCCGCACACTGGTGCATTAGTGGCGGCTACAGCAAAGTTACCAGTTACGGGCGAGATTTTTCATATATGTTGTATGGGATCGGTGCAAACTGCGCTAATTGTCCCATTTAGTGGGCGTCGCCTGTGGCCCCCTATACGGCCGCGCTTAATCACTAGTGGTCGACGTTAAAAGGCTCAGTGTGCGGCCGCTTTACCATCACGTTGCGAAGCAAAATTTCTTCTCAAAATTCAGTTAAGCCTGGAACCAAGTTGCTCTAGATTTAAGGCGTCGGTTCAAAAGTTTGTCCATGATGAATGTTCAAAGTTTTGTTCAATAATTACGATAACACTTCGTTTAAATCCTTCACAATATTGCGTTTCATTGTGTAATAAACCGCAAAACAAATAACCAATTTAGCGATTCTATCCTTCCGTCTTATTAAAATTAAATAAGAAAAGTTCTACAAACAGTCTTTATACTTTTTTATATGTAACATAAAATTATCTTGAAATTTTTCGTATGGCACTTTTGGTTTTGGGAGCGGAGATTCGGGAAAACACAGGAAAGGAAATTTTACTTAAGTAATGTTGGAATGGTACACGAGGAGGTAAACCTATACACACATGTTATAAACAATTTTTACAATAATAATTATCTGTTTAAAAAATAGTACCATAAGCGTGCTCAGTAAAAAAAATACACTTTTGCTTGACTAAGGCGAGTAAGTAGAAAATGTTTTTAGCATACATAATATGGATATATGGAAATCGTGTGTAAGACTTAGCATCTAATTCCCTCTCACAGATAGAACTAGCGAAACATGAAATTATTAAATATGACTTAGGGGGAGGATTTTTTGTTATTCTTATTATTCGTCACAAATAGAAAACTCAAAATGCGGATCTCAATATGAAAACTATACCGACAAAAATAAAAAATTAAAATCGTACTCGAATTTTTAAGGGTGCAAAAATTTTTTACATGAATAGTTTGAAAAATGTTAAAAATACTTTAAAGACAAAACTTCGATCAGATCTAAGGCAGTTATATAATTGAACATTCGACATACGAGATACGAACCTCTATATGGGAGACGCCGCTGCGATAAATATGATACGAGTAGGTACTTGTATAATTTAACTATAAAAACTAATGAAGTATAAACCACAAATGTACCAGTTACATTACCGGTTGTACGGTATAAATATATTATACGCCTCATTTGGAATCAGACAGTCGTATGTGGAATTATTATTATTATTATGCATGCGTATATTTAGAGCTCGCTTGTGATAATATTTCTTTAACCCCGCTCGCATTATTAAGCAGTCAATTTAGTTGCCGATGTGGCGAGTTTACTTATTAAGCGCCTCCGAATGCGAGTCACGTTAGAATTTAAAAACGCACTAACAATTTAAGAAAGGCTTTTTTCAATTTCATACGAATTATACAAATGGCATTTCTCGTAGGCTGTCGACTTACCGCACTGTCGTATACAATTTTAGTCTATCAATATTTTTCACCTCCCGTCACTTTTAACGCGGAGATAAAACTTCACAACAGTACTCATAAATATTCTTTAATAATTAAACATATTCTAATATATTATAAACGAATTTCACGAAGTCGACATCTAAACTGGCCACTTATACAAATCACTCATAGAGTATAAATCACCTATACAAAATTAGTAAAATGTTTGATATGTAAATAGATGTATATAATGTACTTACGTCGGAGTCGGCGCCCTTGTCGACACCGGGACACGTGAACGACACATATTCGTGGCATCGTTTGTGCACAACGAAGCTGCACACTGTGGAACACGAAGCATTATTGGGCAAAAATAAATTATAAATCAAATATCTTGCAAATTGATTTATTATATTAGCATTTATAATCTGATGAATGTAGACGAAGCGCATCAGGTTTGCAAGGACAGAGATATTTGGCACTCGGTGATTTCTGCATACCCCGTTAGGGACCTGGTGTGATGGTATGTTGTTGTTGTTTATAATACGGAATGTTTAGATTCGATGATTACAACGAAAATTTTACTACATATATATAAATATGTCAGTTGTAGGGTAGTCAGATATATTTTCATTACTCGCTTGTTACTTGAACTGAGCGGACGTGTCACGTATTGCTTTTGGTCGATGTCCGAATAAAAGTGTAATTATACACAAAAAAAAATAACGTACATTATTGGTCAATATCACAGTACGTTTTGATACATTTTTCAAAAATTGAATGCGCCTATGTACAATATATTTTAGATGTCTCTTAGAACTGATTTAATGGATATGTTATGTATCAATCAATATATACTACATTGTGATACTTTTAATCGTTCATTTTCAGTTGCATATATAGGTATTATTATGATATTCTTACCCTGACACTGGAATCCTTGTTTGCCGAAACCCCTGTAACAAAAAAAATATATTAAATAAAAATTTAAAATTAAATATATACGTAACAGTAAATTTTTAGGCTCTAAAGTAGATTTTTTAAAGAATCTTAAACCTTGGGTAAGGATATGAGAACATAACATTGTTTAGTTAGATTCTTTGTATAAATATGATTATCTTTATGTATATGATGTACATCAAATCTTTTATTTAATATATTTCAGAAGATGCCCGAAGGTGGTATTGTACAAAGTTAATATTATGATATAAACATATATGTATCATTTTCTAGTTGCGAAAATATGTAATCTGTCATTTTCATTGAAATACTAAGAGGGGTCTTCGATAAAGCAATGACAATACAACTTTATGTATTTTTTTCGACCCTTTTGGTCCACTGCTGTACCGGGTCTCATCTCATAGTGAGAGGGATTCGGGCCATAGTCTACCACGCTGGTCAAGTGCGGATTGATAGAATGTTATGTATGTATATATAAATACATATTGTGACGGCAATTTTACACAAGCGTTGACATGAAAATTTCCATCATCCACCGTTCTAGTAATCTCAATTAGCGTTCTCTACGTTTATTATAGTCTTCATACATACGAGTAGGCTCATAATACACATCCAGCAATTATGCTTTTAACAATTCAAATAACTTGTTTCAATCGCGACTACAAATCGAAAGAACCGCACCCGAGTGTAACAAAGAAGTATATAAGGAACAAAGAAAACACTGCAGATTCATACAAATTTAAAAGAGTTTATTTCAAATATCAATACGGTAACTACTGATGTATCAATCGAGTGGTTTGCACGATTTAAGGGTAACAGCGAGATCGGTTTTATTGTACCGGTTTATTCAGCACAATAAGCTTGCAGCTCGTCTATCGTGCAGGGCTTGATGCAGCACTCGGAAGCGACCTGCCGCTTGCCCCGGCCCATGGCCATCGCGTGGTGCGCAGGCATCCAGGGGAACGTGTAGCCGTCCGCCGGGCGCTGCACGGGCCCCGACCTCTTTATCAGCCCGTTCTCGCAGATCAGCGACAGCGCGGCCGACAGCCTCCGGCCGCAGTACACCTGCGCCAGCTCCTGGCTGGTGATTACCGCCACGAAAACGATGAGCACGGTGATGAGAAGAGCTGTTGTTTTCATGTTGTTGCTTGTTGCGACCGCTTTGTAATGTGATGGAGTGAAGAATTATCCGGTTTATATATGCTGAGGTTAAGTTATTGTGCCGAATAAGTGTCGTGTGGGATGACTGGTACTGTGCGACGGTCTGTGACGTCACTGATTATACATTCAAACGTAGGACGCCGCTAAATAGGTCAAGGATAATTGTTTTTGACACCTATGAATTCCATCTATACAGCCAAGCTGAACTAATCGAATGCCTAAACCCATACATCCCCAGTCAAATCGTACTGAGCATAGGTAGTACAAAAACAAGACTATATATTTACCGGTCTCTTGGTCGAATGTTTAGAGGCGTAGATTGCTAATCGGAGGTCGTGGGTTCGATTCCCGCCCAGGGCAAACATTTGTTCGTATCGTAATCGTATTCATTCATACAGGTACAAATATAAATATAAAATTGTTGCCTCCATATTACCGCCACATCCCACACACATAAATGAAGTGTTAAAATTTTACTGAACATATTATGGGAAAAAAAATAAAAAAATAAAATATTAATATTATCAGAAAATAAATAAATAAACAACCGTAAACTGGGTAAGAAACTGACGGTTTTGCGTTGTTTTCAAATATCCAACTTACATATGTTAATTTTAGTCGAATTATTAAATAATAAGAACAAATGTAATGCAGGTACTACTTATATTTTTACGTCGCAAAGGCAAAATATGGATGGAACTAATAAATTTAGTAATACAAACGTCTTCGTTAGTGTAACTTGGTCTTTGTGAGAGCATTTAAATGTACACGGATACCTATTGTACAATCCATTTGCAAGTTTCGATTAGAGATATTTTACGTGCAAGTTCATCCAACTCTGCGCTGCCGTTGTCCAAATTTGGATAGTGTCCAGCGAGGAATTGAATTGGAATTACTTTAAAACGGTCCGTCTCTATCCGTTCGAATGGCTTCCAACTGGCATTTCACTGGCTTCACAATGCGATTATTTCAGCGAAGTATTGGCCGATACTGGACGGATACAGTCTTGTAGAATTCATACGTTTTTTTTTTCCACATAACTCGCTATTTCAGTAGGTACTTGTGGAAGAAACTTGAACATTTCTTATTTTCAAAACGCACGTAATTCAATAAAGTCAGATGTGCGCACTAGGATTTGAACCCAAAGTCCCGGAGTGAGAGACCGATATCCGAACCATTGGGCTTCTATCTACTGCTTAATTCACTTGAAAGTTATTTGTGATGTCACACAACCCGAACTCAACACTTCCCACACGGGACACGCCGGTACTTATCACGCACCTACAAGTCCCAATTACGAACATATATAAACTGCAAAATCTCTCAATCCATCACATTACGAAGCGCTCACAGGAAGCGACAACATGAAGACTCAAGCAGCCGTTCTTCTGGCCTTTCTCATTGGTCTTCTCGGTGCAATCAACAGCCAAGAACTGGGACAGGTGTACTGCGGACGGAGATTATCATACGCTTTGGCTATTTTATGCGAGAACGGGCTCATGAAGAGGTCAGAAACGCGTTTTGTTGCACTGGAAGACCACGGGCTCCCTTGGATACCCGTCCATCGCGCCAAGACCATGGACAGGGGCAAGCGACAGATTGTCTCCGAGTGCTGCGACAAGCCGTGCACTATGGATGAACTGCAAGCGTATTGCGCCGAATGAAACTGAAACACGAGCTGATCCCTCATTGTGCCTTAAGGGATAATAGATTTAATTACATTTTTATTTAGCATTGATTTATTTTATGTAAGCGCTAAATAAAGTTTGTTGAGTTTTAAACCACACTTTTTATTACATCCTTAGATTCTTCTTGTTATAAACTAACAAACAGCAAATGCTGTTTTATATCAAAATCAATTTAAACAAACTTTAAGCAGCATCCGGTACATAATGGAATAACATACTTTAATCGACGTATAATTAAAAATGTATACAATTTATACTTAACGACTATTAAATTATTTTTATATCTGTACAGTTTCTGTATCATATTTCATCTTCATGAGTAGAACAGATGGAAAGAAAAAAAAGAAACGTACAGACTTATAATATAAATGGCCAATTACAGCCAAACAAAATTTATAGAAAAGATGAACACAGATTATCGATAAAATTATTATAACACATGATTTGGCTACTATGTATGGATTATAAAGTTATTTATCTACAATTCTAATGAAAATCTGGAATAAACCACTCGTTCTCTATACGGTTCTAAATTCAAATTATTCCGCAGGCGCGTAATGTTACTGGCCACCGCGCAAACTTGGCGAACACCCAATAAAAAACAAAAAAACAAATCACTGCGAGACTCCACTGCGTATATCTATCTTTTGTGAATTATTTCTAGCTTGATTAATTATTATTTGACCGTCTGTGTCTCTAGCGACGCTTTTGTGCGAGTGGCCAGAATTCATTAAAAATTTCTCGAAAAATCAGCCGATCGGTATGATTTCGCTCATTTATAATATTAGCACCTGAGCGGACGTGCTTTCCTCAGTGTCTCTTGAGTTTTCCGCGGAAATATAATAACTGCCCTCGGGAAAAGGCGGCTATATTCATTTCCATAATAGATGTAGGTACAGCAGAATATTTGCCAGACAATTTCAACAAAATCCTTAGAGAACTCTCTCGGAAACCAATTATACTTTACAAGTACGCTAACAATGGAGCATCCATTATTGAGTATCCGGTATTCAGTATTAATATATGTATACGCAGACATCACTAAATTCATATTTGCCATAATGTACGACATTAAAATTCATTGATTGAAAGGGCCTTTTGAGTTAAATCTTACTATATACATTTCTTGTGTGCTTGTGTATGTCAGCGAACTCCTCCTAAACGACGGGACCGTTTTTGATGAAATTTTTTGTGTGTGTTTAAGGGGATTCGAGAATGGTTTAGATTCACAATTTGGTCCACGGGAAAATGTTTTTTTTTAAATTAATTTTTAAGTAGTAGTTGATTCCGACAGACTGCGCTACCATCGCAGTGTCAAATATTAATTAGCTGTCAAACATAATATGACGTACGTCCCGTCAAATAAGATTAAAATCGGTACAGATTGGTGTAACTAAACTATTTATTTACTGTGAGGCTGTACGAAGTTCGCCGGGACAGCTAGTATTTACTATAAATTTGTTCTCGTTTTCAATGTTTACCCTGGCTTTGATATTAACGTATACCAACATTCAATGTTTGATTTTAGTTAACGACACATATGTCATCTGAGAGAAGCTATGCCTCTCTGTAAACTAGTATTACTGAGTCTTTACTTGGAAGATAAATAAACAAACGGATTGGTGTATCAAAATAGATTTGATATATTCTTTATCGTGTACCTTTAATGTACAGTATTTGAGACAGAGCGCATTGAAATTTTGTAAGGGGGATAAAACTAATAATAATAATTATTATTGGGACACTTACATGCATCTGATTCCAAATTAGGCAATTAAATGCCTGTGTTATGATAATCGGACAGCTATAAAAACACATATATAAATGCTATATGATACTTATATAGATATTTTGATTACACGTAACCACACGCCCACGAGGCAAATAAAACAAAACAAGGCAGACATATTTAAGCCGATGACATTTGGTTAGAAAACAATACGTGTACATTGAAAGCATTCGATTTAAATTCAACTGTCCACATCGATCCTGACGGCGGCAAGTGACGTCGCGAACCGCTCAAGCATCGCAAGAACCTTCCCACACGATCGCACCGATTCCATACAAATTCTTAACCATCCGTATAAAAGCTCGACCATCCACGTTCCGTTCACATTCCAAAGCCGTCACGGCCAGCGTCAACATGAAGACTCGAGCAGCCGTTCTTTTCACCGTCTTCCTCGGTCTTCTGGTCATAATCGGCACCGAAGAACCCGGTCAGGTCTACTGCGGACGGCGGCTGTCGACGGCCTTGGCGCTGGTCTGTGAATACGGACTCGTGAAGAGATCGGAGACCAGGTCCGACGCAATGGACGATCACGAGCTGCCCTGGATTCCCGTGAGCGTCGCCAGACACGTGAACAGGGGGAAGAGACAGGGGCACGTGGTCGCGGAGTGCTGCGACAAGCCGTGCACGATGGACGAGCTGGAAGCGTATTGCGCTTAACTGCCAGAATCCGAAGTTATGTTTATTAATTTTATCCCTTTTTAATATTCTAAATAAGCTATAATTTAGCCACAATCTCGCCTGATGAAAAGCGATGTGGCCTACGATGTAGCATGCTTGCCTAGTACTTCTATTATACTTATATGTAAGTTTGTATATATTCGAGAAGAATCTAATTTGGTGCTAAATAAATTGTATATAAACATATTTGTATGCAGTCATTTATGGTTTGGGGTTCGTTCCTTATGCTCCTGTTCCGTTGATTCCTTTACAAGTTACGATTAAGCAAAAGGATAGTTAAGCGCACGAATAAAAATCTATGATCTGAATTAGCCTGCGATTTGTTTTCCATTATAAATGAAAACGTGCAAGCAAATTAATTTATAAATGAAATTGAATATTCATAATCGAAAACGAAACTGGGTACGAGAAAGGGTGAGAGAAAGCTGCATATGGTCCCTTTGAGAGGTATCCGTTAACGATCCTTACGAAGTTTTTAAACTTTATAATATTAAATTATACAAATCGACAAACAATAGCATTACAAAAACTAAAGGATTTCATGGCACAGGGTACCGAATGTTAGAATATTTATGACATTTAATTGCCAAACATGTTTATAATAATAACAATAATTATATATTCGTTGCCGAAAAGAACTGCAATTAAATTAATAGTAATAAACTCTGGTGTTAAATGGGGTAGTAGGGTACGACATAGCTTCTACTGACACAGGATCATGATCCCGTGTAGCGCTATTTTTATTTGTACGCTCTCGTAGTCTTCATGACTTTATTAAAACTTTTGAACGAAAAACTTTTGAAACGAGCCGACTAAGCCATTTTATTTAATACTCCATGCGGTATCAGTAACAATTTTTTTTTAGTTCATATCCAATGTTCCCAGGTAACATTCCCGTGAGATAGTTATAGGTAACGATGTTGGTTTTTCGAAGCCCACGCGAGCATAGCCGCGGACAAGGTTAGTTATTGAATACACAATAACTTTGACAGTTCAATTGCATAAAGAGCACAACCGCACAAAAAAAAACATTCAGAATAATAGTTAATAATTATTTCGTAATCATTGGTGTGTCATTTGTTATTTAGCCGAAGCTTCAGACGGAGATACGTTTACATGAATATATGAAACTTGTTTATATTCGGTAAAAGAAACTTTGCTACCAACTAAAATGCGTCGACAGATGTACGCGTAGCGATAAGTGCTACGCGGCT
>DWEM01003169.1:0-11039 GCA_018245935.1 Agara belti belti | reverse complement strand
ATGATAGATTGCAAAATATGTGACATCACACTAGGAAGGGGGAGGGGGGGGGGGGTAAGTATGACAAATGTGACCAGCTGTGACGAGGACAGGGGAGGAGTCAAAAAATCATGAAATTCCTGTAACAAAATTGATGGACGGCCCCTAACAGGGTATTTCAAAGCCAACGTACGCCGGATGGGGCGCGGTGGCGGCGTCGTGCGCGGTGGCGGAGTACCCGGGCGGGGGCGGGTGTGCGGGCGCGGGCGCGAAGGCGGGCTCGGGGGCGCGGGCGGGCGCGGGGCCGAACGCGTACGCGTCGATCGCGTCGTCGCACTCTACCTTTACCCCCGAGTCGTCCTCGCGCCGCCGTTTCGTTTCCGGATGCTCCCATTCTTCGGACGCGTCTGAGGATCTGTGCACACGCATTCAGCGGGTAAGTATTGTGGATTATTCGAACGCTGCGGTGCCCGCTATAGGATAAGAGAAAACGTCTGAGCAGTGTGCGACACCCGTATCTTTGATTTAAAGGCATACCTCCACCGTTGGAATTATTTACGAATCGGTTAATCCTTGCACCAATAATGCTCAAAATGCTTAAAATACATCTGACGTTCTTAACTTCAATTTGATCTTACATGGCTGTTATGGCTGCTTGTCGACGACTATGTAACTGAAGTGGCTTTACAACAGCACCTACCTATTTGAAAATTTTAAAGGCATCAAAATGTAACAATAGAGCCTTGCCTTTATTTATAGACAAATGATATTTAATTTTAATCAAATCGAATTTTAGCATCGTTAATGTTATAGATACATGAGACAAAGGGTCGCTACCTTCAGGAACTACACCATTGTTTTTGTAATTTTATGAATATGGGCTAATCCAAACACAATGATGTTTAATTTTTTCGAGGGTTAAGACAAATATTTTTTATTTAAAGAAATTCCCAGTTAAGTAAAAAGGTAGAATGACTATTTGTTTACATGCCAGCAGACCGAGTAGAGAAATAAAAACAATTTGAAAATGGAATCCTTGTTTTAAATGTTCCGTTACCATTGGTTTCGGATCGTATCTTATATTATATTATGTAAATGCCATCGACACCGCGTTGCGTAGAATATCTGGACATTCTTTATATTCAAATGTTTTAAAAGTTCAACAAATAGCGGAAATCAACGACAGGAGTCGTAAAAAGGCAAGTCACAAATGAGAAATAAATAGGCACCTATTTAATTTGTCCGTTACCATAGTAACCAATAAGTAAGTTTGTTGTAATCTTATGAATGTAATTGGAGAAAAATAATTTCTATAAACCTTAATATCGTAATAAGCTGTAAGACTTTTGTAAATATTCATGATACTCCTTATATAATATCTCTACGCCGAATCCCGATAGTAGCACTAAAAATGTGTCTATATAATTTGTGTATGTATGCCTTTCACTAATAAACGTATTTTATACAATGTCGAATATTAAATTATCACAATTTAATTCCAAAACAACTAATAATTAAAACAATTTGGTATGTGCTTATATTACATTATATTTCTTTGGCTACGTAATAAAACGACAGCCATCTTGAATTCGACAAAATGGCGGGGAAACATGGAAGGGGTAATTCAAATGTGCTGAGAAAGTTGATAAAAAATACAGAGCGAAACGTATAATTGTTGTTTTATTCAAATCAGGTTTAGAGTTTGAACATACTCGTAAGTAACGTGTTATTATAATCAAATTCATCTGTTTATCTAGTCGTGTTTTGAGCGTCATTTTTGTAACATATTATTAAAATTCGTCGCTAACGGATATCTATTAAGGAATCTAATCGCGAATCGGCCGGCGCGCGGGCGTCTCCGATCGGATCATAGCGTGTGCTGTGAATCATCAAAGAACGTGCCAAAAATATGAACTAGCACGTGTCCCGCGCTCGATTCTCGCAATATACTTATAGACACACACAGATAACGACTATCTTATGTGCGACATTGTTGAGAGCCGATTGTTTGAACACCTCCATTCATATAGTTACACAATTATATCGACATGAAAACTGCGAGACCCGAAATTCGCGGTTCTCGTCACGGGTTCGCGGTCGTAAACTTTGGGAACCGCCATATAGATTATGATTTACGATTTTCCAACAAACTCTTCTAGAGGATTCGGCGACCCTGTATACGTAGTGAAAATGGAAATGAAAATGGAAAATATAAGCAAGCCCCAAGGCACCGGAATATCGCTTCAAAACTCGGGTTAAATCATCATCTTCCCCGGTCTTTATACACATTTTTTTTTATCCTCTTCGTTGGCAAAGAAGTGAGAATGGCCTCAAATCTCATTGTTATGAAAAAGCCGCGAAACGCTTGAAGGAAACAAAATATGTCATACGGTCAGTCATATTTTGCAATATTTTATTTATATCGCAATATTTTCCTTCATTTCCTGCTTCCAATTGAATCACAATTCACAATAAGCCACTTTCTCAACTACATCTAGGATTCTGTATCGTCAATACAGCCGATATATTTGTCGAAAGTATCTGAGTCGCTAGACGCTTGCAACTTTGGCTAAGTTTCGAGTTCTTCCCCTCTCAATTCCTTATCATTATGAAGTGTCCTAATTATATCGCTTTGACTCGTGGTAATTTCCGTACAGCTTCTAAAGCTGCATCAATCCTCTTCGATATTTGAATAACAGAAAAGTTTATTATGTCTATATCAAATCTTTCTATCATCAAATGATTAAACATTTCTTTCAATAAATCCATCAAATAGGTTTTACTACGATCGATCCATTGAAATCGAAGTCAACGGAATGAAACCCCACAAATTACGCTGCAATGTCTGTGATTTCAATTCTAAATCATTTCATTCCATTCCGTTACCCGTTTCCTTATGCGTTGGATTCTCTGTGTGTGCTAAAATTTTTGATATGTACATGTGCATAAAATACAATGTAAAATTTCGTTTATGTCTTGCGTCAAAGCGAGCGACGCTTTGGCTTATGTAATAACGGGTATGTTATTAGCTGTTAGCATTCTTCGACGCGTCGAGTCCATTATTGTTGGATTTAAAACGCGCGTCGAGGGGCTGACACACACAACTCTGGACGACGCAATGCGAGTATCTCTCGGCGTTTTCACGCGAGGAATGGTCGGCCATCCCGATGTTTCGTAGTCGCATTACTGATTACCCCACTGCTGGGAACGAGTCAAAAAAGTTTCTATAATTCAACTATTCGTATACGTGAAATTGTTTCCGTATGAATTCCCATAGAATTCGGCTGTACTTCGAAATTCTTCTCGATTGAACGCAAACAGGGGCAACAAAACGCAAAGTTCATTAAAAAGTTATATGTTTACAAGACCTCACTGGTTTTATCTGTTGTTTGTTTTAAATTAGCCGCTGCGGCAATCAAAAGTTAACTGATATTTGTCATTCTATACGATAGGCTAACGCAATCAATACTTATATTTGTTGCATTTCATTTCTGAGGTTTTACTTGCAAATATATGAAGATAAATATGTCTTTTCATATATAATTTCTTTCTTTCTTTCTTTTTGCCGTATTCTACAATCTCGGGTCACAGTGCGCCGTGTAGCCGATGCCTGCTATTCTAGGTCACTACAAGATGACCATGGGTGCATATAATGCCATCCATTAAAAAAAACCGGACGTGATTAACGTCGTTAGAAAATACATATTTAATGAACTTCCTCATCACAAACGCGCCAGTCGCGTGTATATTTTTTTTAATGTACGTGTTAAAATCTTGATGGCCAACTAAATTACACTGTACTAGCTAGCTGTTTACTGATCTCTGCAGATTTTTTAAACTGTCTTCCTTTATTGGGTGGTGGGGGGTTGATTTTCCAAATACGTTGAAACACGTATTTTTTTCTTTCTAAAAGAAAATGTTTCAAACCTCTTTTCACTGCTCGTTTCAAGATTGGCAGATTTTCAAGCAACCTTTCAAATTCTATTTAACCCCCCTGAGGGGAGAAGGAACATTCCAGACTTAAAATTGGATTATGAAAAAGTCCTTCCTGTGTGGATGCTTACGTCATAAAAAGAAACCCCAATGTTTTGGTACTAGCGTCGATAGTTTAGGCGACGATGAATCAGTCAGTTAGGACATATCTTTCTATATATTTCGCAAAATTTTGTGCACTTTTACAATTAGAACAACATCTGCAGTAGCTGTCGGTATCTGATGAAGGATTGTTCGGTAACTACGCGATTGATTTATCGTAATAATGTCTCTCTTATCTCTGATCTCTCCAGTGTGCCCTGTTCTCGAATGTTTCCAAATTTTTATATTCAATTCAAACGGGCTGCAAATCTTTAAGAGTATGGTTTTGCTGCATCCTTTTGTTCGGTCAGAGGGACGCTTGTGAATGATACAGAATTGTAAAATCTTGGAATTCGAACTAAACTATTGAATGTTCCAACTTCGGCGCCGTGCGCTCGAAACCTCAAATGATGTAACATGTTTGCTTTGCGTGTTTCCTGATGCCATATAGAGTATGACGAAATTATCATCATTGCGGTCATGACGACTTATCAATAAGTAATTTATCACACTTCAACCATAAATCGACGCAAATGCGAGTTATATTTAGCAAATTCACTCAAGATATCATCCACAAATAGCTTTTTAATTCAATTCGGTGACTAAGATGCCTTTATATAATAGCACTTTTCATTTAACGCTTTTTCAAAGGTGAGTTAATTACACCGTAAAATGGTTGCAATTTGAAGCCCGCGGGGGTAAATGTGCGTTAACTTTACATTGGCACCATTTTATAGCGCTCCTTAGAGTAACCACTTAAACTAAATAAGTAAGCTTAATTACTTACCTTCATTTGCACGAAGCTGAAACGTTTGGATACAATGAACCGTATTATATAGTACATATAAGCACAATTATAAGCCCGTATTAACATTTTGGACATGCAAGTTAACGCAGTCATTCAAATTTCTCGACACCAAACATTCTCATGGTGTTATTTCCGAAGATTTGAATACGATCACAAAGCGATGAGCTTCAGCGAGCCGAGGTTAGTTCCGGACTAAGCACATAACGGGGACGAGGCGAAAGGCGATCGGTATATGCGGGTATGACGTCACGAAGCAGGAATCGGAACGCTCGCGTCGGACCGACGCGAGGTAGAGATCCTCACCTGTTGAGCGGGTCGGGCCCGAGGCCGCTGTCGCTGCTGTTCTCGCAGGGCTCCGGCGGCCGGAGCGAGTGCGTGGGCGCGTAGTGGGCGAGCTTGCCGAACTTGCCGATGTGCGCGAACTTGCCCGCGTGCGCTATCTTGCCGGGATGGGCCATTTTGCCCGGGTGCGCCGGTTTCCCGGCGAGCGCGCCCTTGCCCGGGTGGGCGCGCTTATGCGGCGCGCGCATCACCTTCCTGTGCACCCGGGCGCTCATCGTAGCTGTCGTGGACATAGTCATTTTCATGCCTGTCGACAAACAGATCACGGTCAGTCACGCGGCGGTACGTTCGTTACTTTTAAACACATCGTGCCTATGGCGTTGCGAAGTCGATAAGATCACCGCCGTGGTTAGGTTTTTAATAATGCAACACTACTACGGTTCTGAATTGCACGAGAATTGATTTCAAATATGTGCTTCGATAAATAACGATGTCAATCGATACACTCGAATTAAACGTGCGCGAAAACGAATCCGGGATTGAAAAAAATAATTCTCAGTATAGCGGGTACGATGTTGGCCGGTGGCTAATTTGAATATTTGGGCCTTGAACTTAGTTTATCGAAATATTATGACTGGACGCGGCGGCTTGCGCCGGCGGCGGCCCACGCGCATCAACCGTAAACACAAACACTCCGACAGATAAACAATTAACAGAAGCAAACGCTGGCCAATTTAAATCAAACGTTCGAATCTATGTAATATCCTGTCCCTAAGGCCTTTATTGGTTTCCTACAATACTTTGAACTACAATGCTATTTATCGCCCTCAATTATGTTTATGCGGATATCTAAATTACTTCCGTACTGCCTTTAATTCCTCATTAATATTGCAGACCGATTTCATCGCAACCATCCTCTTACGCAACGAGTGATGTGTTTCAACAAATTTGTAGGATAAAGATCTGTAGGAAAAAACCCTGTTTTTGCCAGATTTCATGGTAATTAACATCCGTTTTTAGGTTTTTATATAACACTAGGTTTTCGAGCGTAACTCGTTTCATTTTGATGTTTGGACAATTAATTTGCATTGCGATATATCAAATATTTCGTTTAAGCTCATTAAGCTGGACCTATATAAAACGAAAAGCGTGCTTTTTTGACATTTCCTTGGATTTTCCATTTTACAACGTAACGTAACACGTAACAACGTCTTAGCAATTGTAATTTATATATTTATAGCCGATATTATATACATATTGTTGCTCTCTGCAATCCTCCACCATGTAAACTGTACCATTGCCAAACCTCACATTCCTCCGTGCGCGCAGTATGCTAAGAGGTTGTAATTTTACTCTTCACGCATTAATATATAACTAGCGGACTCGTTACAATTTGACTGGCCCCTTGGTCTATTGGTTAGAGACCCTGGTTGCAAAACCGAAGGTCGTGGGTTCGATCCCCACCAACGCAAACATTGTTCAATTAACTTCAAGCATGCATCGGTGAGTGTGAGGTCTTGACGATTATCGTTTTCCAGCACTGGCCACTGGTGACGCGCTAACACCGCCATCTATTGGAAACTTATGAAAACAATTACAACTCTTTGTTCTATAAATTGAATTTGGTAAACAAATATTGAGGCCACTAATCGAGATAGAAGCTACGCGATCAATTAAGTTGGACTCGACTAAGTAGTTTTGGAGTCCATTTATATACATTGTAGGAGAAGATTTATATATAGAGATATCTATAGATTTAAACATCGCTCCCACTAATGGTACAGTACCTAAATAACCTGGTACAGTACCTCCTCCGTCCAAAGCCGCAGAGTTACATAAGCTGAACGAGTTTATTCGTAATTCGTAAAATATTAATTAATTTTAACGGGCGTTGCATAAGCGGTGAAAATTGACAGATTTATTGATAACAAAATGACCGAAATACGAATATCACTGGACAATTTAATTACGTACCCGGAGTCTGTTACACAATCACGACTTCATTCCGGGCTTAGGCAAGCTACATCGTCGGCCACGTCAACGCTCACCATCAGCTGAAATTATGGTCGAATGCAAGCGGCAACAAAATAAAATACCACGACGCCGAAATACCAGCCTAACTCCTCAGATCATGAGCAAAATGGACGCTTCACATACTAGTGATGTTATCTGTTCGCTGGCATAAAATCACGGATCTTTATAGCCAACAGCTAAGTATACGATCATTTGAGTCTCGTTTTAATGCCAAAGTACATAAAATTAATTTATACGTCGACGTAGGTACGGATTGGAACGTTATATACAATACAGCGGTGATGCTATGCAGATCTATTGCAGAAATTGAGATTAAATGAAAGCAAGCGAGAGTAACCAACGATAATTTAAGCAGATTAAGATAAAAAAGACTGCACTGCCACGATGTTCTGACTTGTTACGTGAGTTTTATATATTAAAATCTAAATATCACTAGCTAAACATCGCGATGAATCCTACACACCTTCTAGTATGTTACAAAAGATGTAGGTAATTTTTCTTAGGTGTGTGAAATCTGCCAATTTTCTATCTTTCACTATTATCGGAGATCCCTAATATGATATAACTAGCACTGGAATAATACAAGGATCAGAAAAACAACAAATGAAAGTCCATATATATTTGCTGATGGTCTTGTCTATGCGAAGTCGGAGATGCATTTATCTGGCTCCTCGAAAAGGGTGCTTGTAAAATTAAGAACAATGTAAAATAAAAAGCAACTCTGCGTGTCACTTGTTCCGTCCATCCTTCATCCTGAAATCCACTGCTGGACATAGGATATAGGCATTCTATTGTACGTTTAGCTTTCTATTGAGTGTGTTCAATTTATTTATACCGACGCACATCGCTAGGTGCAGAGTATCTGGTAACTGCGAGTACCAACGGTGAATCATACAAATCTATACATTTTAAATTTAGAACGTTCCAACCGTGATATGGCCACTAAAATGTGATCATCGTACGATTTTGCGATATAAAGAAGACCGGCAAAATCTAAAACCTTTGCACAGAAAGTGACAGAAAATATATAATGTGTTACTTATCAGGAACTAGAGTAGGCTTTTCAATTGGGCCAAATTTGGCAAACTGTTTTTGTTATTGTTAGTATACAATTTGTAATTTCCATTGATAACCTAATGTTCTTTCATATTTTGTTCATCTGAGATGCTTTAAATCTTAGGCAACTGTCGGGAAAATCTGTAGTTAATAAAAGATTAGGGACGTTTTTCGTTTAATATATAGTGGCTTCTTATTCCGGCCGGGCACCTTCATCATGTCGCACTTCCGTAACATTCAACTTCCGTTACGCGCAGCTTTCAATTTGTACCCGCAGCTAAACGCCTCAAAACAAGTACATGCGCACAGCTTCAAAAAAGTCTATCGCTTGTCGATGCTGTACGCTATGAATAATTCCTATCGCGTTAGATCTAGGTATAAACTTTTCGCTTATCGTCGCCGAGAGATCTCGTGCTCTCCGGCATATAAAGCAGTTCACGGTTCAAAGGAAGCGATAAAGTTCGGCAATAAAACGTGGCCTTGCTGACACAATGCGACGGTGTGATGACACAGCGATCGGGATTTATTACGCCTGTTAATTTGACGGCATTTTAGCCGTCCGTCGCAGCCGATTATTGATCTGTTAGGACTTTGATGGACTGTCAGAAAAATGAGGCGCGCAAAAGTCTTTACCGCCATTAGCAGATTTGCGAATTGGTGTAAGAAAGTAAAGAATTGTGTGTAGGGTAGAGAAAAATCAATCTAGGGCACAATGCTTCCCGGGTTCAAGATGTCTAAGCCTTAATACTATGCAATATTTTTAAATATACCTATTCCTAGTCGAACTGATTCTAATTGATAATAATAATAATAATAATAACTGGGGACAATTCCACATGCGGCTATCCGATTCCAAATTAGGCAATTTAATGCCTGTGTTATGCTAACCGGACAGTTGATAAACTGATAAAAATACATACAATACTTATATAGATATTTTTATTACGACCAGACACAGAACAAACAAATGTGCTGCAACACAAATGTTTGTTCTGCGTGGGAATCGAACCCGCGACCTCCGGTTTTACAGCCACGGTCTCTAACCACTCGACTACGAGGACAGTCAGGTAATGAAGGTATAAAAGCAATATATAGAACGTAAACAAAATAATTAAACCAATGATTTAAACGTATTGAATGTTAAATTAATCAATGTAATAAAATATATTTGTCTTATGTAAGGACAGACACATTTGATACAATGAATGCATTTATTGACATGGACGTCGATTACGAGTCTATCGAAGATATACCATCGGACAGAATTATATCAGAATAAAGATACACAAACATAATAGAGGTATTATTATGCATTAATCATTGAAATTTCATTTAATTCCAACATTTTCAAAGTAGAATCATTCATAATAAACACAAAAATAAAACAACTTAATCTTGGCCATAAACTTTGGAGCGATTGTAGTTTGGCATTGGGCATGAGTCTCACTTAATAACCAAAAGGATAACAGTAGATTCTACTCTGAATCGGTGGAGATGTGGTTTAGAAGCCAATCCATCGAATATTGCGTCTCGAATGCCTATCCGAAATCCAATGACACCAGACCAAGTTGACCAGCGTGACTTGGGAAGCTGACAAGGGTCATGCTATCCTGACGCCTACGACCATCCATTTAAGACCCGAACGCAACCAACTCTACCGAAATCGATAGTCACGTAACTACACAGGACAATAAACCTGTATATACATGAATATATATTCATCAGAGCGATATCGATTCAAACGATTTGCATTGGGAATATTGTTTTGTGTACTCTTGTGTCCTTGTAAATCCGCTTGTGTCCAGTATATTCAAATGAACAGTAATATTGAATAAATAAAACACTGCGCCCGTGTAATGCATACTGTTTTGTGTATTATGTAACGACATGCTAATCCGCTCTGGATTTCAAAACATTCGTCGCACGGGAGTTGTTATGTGACTAATATTATTCGGCAAAAAGAAAACGCAAAAAAAGGTTCTGGAATACAAATATATGAATTAAATAAATTCAAATTAGATGATTGATCGTACATGGACGCGATGTGGACTTAAAAATACACAAATACTCAAATTCAATGTTTAAATTAAATACTGGTCGTGGTCGAGTGGTTAGAAACCCTGACTGCAAAATCGGAGGTTTTGGGTCCGATTTCCACCCAGGACAAACATTTGTGTGATGGGCACATTTGTTTGTGTTATGTCTGGGTGCAATAAAAATATGTATATAAGCATTACAAGTATCTACATAAGTCTTAGGACGAACGCATCTACGCTTGCAATATTGCAAAATCGCAGCCAAATGCTAACCTATCAAATAATGATTAAGAAAACAAGCATAATCATACAATTCCATTTATTTAAAACTATAAAAAGATCTCGAATTAATAAAAAAACAAGCTATTATAAATCTAAGCTTGGCAGCAAAAAGTTAGCATAGTCGAACGCGTTGTAATTACGAGCGCGCTTACTCTTACGACTTATTTGGCAGAACATAATCATGATAGCCACAAAACAAGCAAAATGTGTAGAGAATAGATTAAACGTAGACTACTTTCGATTTCTCTCTGACTTTAAATGACGGCCAGCAATGTATGTAATGTGTATAGGAAAAAGTGGCCCCAGCTCGGTACCCTGTAACACACCACACGCATTTACCAGGGCCATCGGTCGATTTCGGTGCCGGTGAAAGTCCAGTCGCACCCGATTAAGAATCAAAACATATTGAGACACATTCCGAACAGAATCGAAATATGTATGATGCTCTGAGATCGTCATGGTGTCAAGGGCTTCTTCGCGGTCTTCTT
>DWEM01003168.1:0-11039 GCA_018245935.1 Agara belti belti | reverse complement strand
GGTTGTTGCTAGTAGATTGATAAAAAAACGATATTGTTTTGACTTATGTTATATTATTATGTTGATAGGAAATAAGAAGTTAATATACCTATTTTGTAATGTAATTAATTTGTTATGCTATGTTATGTAGTTTATTATAATTTAATTTTCACTTGGCAAACGTGTTCTGCCAAGCATGCTACATCTATACTTCCCGCTTACATGGCAAGTGGAATTCTCCGTGACACGCCACTCTTAGAAGGACGATTAGATTTTGGCCTACAGTTTCCAGGCAGGGGTTTTCACTCTGGCTACTACTAGAGAATGGCGCCAAATGTTCGGGAAAGTTCTAGCGGTTATCGAAGACGAGTCTTAAATACCTTACGTTCGATACGGCTTTGGCACGATTGTCCTCAATAGTTTTTATTATCAATACATACGTATGTAGCGGCTCAAGAACGGTGCCCTCTATGTCTCGAAAAAATAAGGGCTTCTGTTTTAATTATGCCGACTTATTTATTTCGGCTACTATTGCCACCAATACATTGACAAGATGAACACTTCCTTAATAAAAGTGACTCCGGGTTGTGACTGAAATAAACGTAGCTGGAAATTTCCGTGGAGTTTATTATATATATATATTCAGGTTTTCTCATCTAAAAGAGCTACTCGAGGTCTACATTTTTATTTATAATACATAGATGGATATAGAAATATTGAAAAAATATGTCTTTCTGTAAAAAACAATTTCATTTTGTAGCAAATTTTATGTTTTTTTATCAATGTACGATTAATCCACCATCCGCGAAATATATCCATATAATTGTGTTTTTTAATGAAAACAATAACAACAAAAGACCAGTAAATAAAAAGAACAAGTTAACATTAAAAAATCAAACAAGACAATGAATATTAAGATACATTGTCACATACAAATGGACTATTTATATAATTAACATGAAAGATGATCACAAAAACACATCGTGAAATGGGAAAGTTGCTTAAGAACCTTGCATTATTTTATTTTTATCTAAAAAAATATCTTCAAATTCAAGAAATATATGTAATTAGGCACGTATACTAGAATGTAATTCTTACTTTTCCGATAGCGAGAAACTGTGCGAGACCGATGTGAGAGTAATGGTCACTGTGTGTACTGGACACTTAATATGCATATTTACATGCTCACGTAGTATTTATACTTGTTGATTTGACGGTTTAGCATTGACAAGGGATATAAAATTATATAATAATTATATATTTCTGTGTATGTTTTAACCTATGGTTCACCTATGAACCCACACTACAATATATATACAAGTGATATATATATATATATATACATAGTAGTTTCTTTGTATGTACAAATTTATTCGAATAATTAAGTTTAACTGATGTGAACAATCTTTTATAAAAATAAAAATTGTAACGGAAACATTATCTTCACGATATTTGGTGAATTTTCGACAATATAATACTATAGATAAAAGTCTTGAAAGAGTAGATTCAGAAAAGATTCAGAACACTAGTTGATTAACAGCCGGAATTTGGTAGAAAACTCCGTGTTGTAGTAATATACAAGTTCGTAATCCTGTGGCGTCACGCACACGTATAACAATAGAATAGTCTTAATGCCGTTCTTGTCTAATTTGTTTTGCACTAAACCTACCTATTGTGGGATACTCAGACATTTTTTCGACTGCAATGAAAACAGTTTTACTCTCAGTCTAACTCAAAATTATTATTGTATTATTTCTAACAAATCTCTAGTTTCTGCGTTAAGGTTCTTCAGTGTGAAAAAAGTTATGGAGCATTTCTTCCAATCCGCCTTGAATAACACATCCAATGCGTCCTTCAATGAAACTAGAGAACCATGCACTGCTGAAAACTGCTTTCCCATTAATTTACTGCGAGAAGTTTCAATTATTTGAAATCTGACGCTTGTTAATTTTTCAGATAAACCTTTCAATTCGAAAACGTTCTGAACCATTGAATGAAATATTATACTTCTTTTATCTGTTCTAAATATTGTTAGGTATACGCTTCTGGTATTGTGGCAGTAATTATACTTTTCAATGGGCTTTATTTACTACTAGCTCATGTGATAACTATGACTGTTGTAATCAACTAATTTTGCATTATGTCACCGATTTTAGATACAAATTTAATCTTCAAACATAGATGGTGGAATTTTTTTACCTACAAAGGTAGGTAAGGGATATAAAATTAATTAACAACGAGTAATATAAAGTTCCATTTGGGAACTAAAGATAACGTAAAATTATCTAAAGCATTTACGAACATGCCCATTATGTCTCGATTTGACATCTTCAATAATTTCATAAAAATAAACGAGCAAATCTCTTCGTCATTGGTACGAGAACAGTTCGTGCCTGGAATAAATTTCGTCAAAGGGATCGTTTTCAATTTCATGGCTCAATCTTGGGGATCTCCGCGAGAATATGTAAAAGGGCATTTGTCGGTGTCAACACTGTGTAATGAGCCCCTTCGCATTAACAAGCTGTACGCTCGCGGACATTATCTACACATATTTTTGACTATATAGGGAATTCTGGATAACTTGGGTCGTATTAGAAAAAAACACGTAACATGTCCTTAATAGCAACAATATGGCACTTAAATAAACATTAGTGATTTTAATTCTCACAAGTCGCCTGTACGATTAGTGACTGATTTTACCTATTTCATTTTTCTAAACATTATCAAATCGCTACATCGGCCTTTGCGAGCCGACATGCTTATCTCATATTACGGAAATTATATTAAATTATTATCAAATTTAAATTCGAAAACATTTTAACAATGAAAAATGTACTAAGTAGATAACAATATGACTCTCATAAAATGAGCCAGATTTTACCGCGGTGTACCTCTGTCACAAAGAGTTTTCAAATCTTAATTACTGCCGGGAGCTTAATGCAATATGAATCGTTACTTCGTTAGTTAACACCCTTTGTCAGCCTCTAAAATTTGCTTTAGATAACAATTTGTAAACTGCGTAAGTATTTCAATATTATTCTTTTGTACAAACTCAAGTATGAAATGCAATATGATATTACAATCGCTAATATACATACCTTTTTACCAGATTTCTATTGCACAGCACTAGCGGTTACTGTATTTACCTTCTTAGAATATTTCCTAGATCTGCGTAATAAAATGCAATTGTATAAAATTCAATTCAATCGACTGTGAACAGACTAATTGTTACCTCCTATGTGCTTTTATAAAAATGTTCTTTGTGAATACATACAAGTATAATGAACTTACACATCTTTCAATACGTTAGAAGAGTTTTAAGTTTGGTTGCGTTTGACACTTTTATGACATAGCAAACAAGTTCTAAATAGCAAATTCAACCCCTTTCATTGCACTAATACATATTGTGTTAGCAACAGTATTGTATTTACAGCAATTTACAGTTAATTTATTTAAAAATGACAACGTAGATAAGAGAAAGTCCTATAGATCACTACGGCAACTATCTTAAACAGAAAGCCCTGATATTCGATGAATAACTTTCTACTCGTTATATACATAGATAAATCCTGACTATAAAAACTAAGAATTATGAAATGTCCGCCCATAATCACTCTAATATTCTCATGAATATGATACAATACTTATGCTGTGTGATCTATGAGGCAATCTTTATACATCAAATATTTCTGAAGCACAAATGAATTAACACATTTATATTTTGCTTTAATTACTTTAAATGTTTCTATGAGGAATTTAAATTTTAATGTTTTTCTAATTTACATTATATTATTGTATTCATATAACATATTGTTATGTTATTGCATATACATTCATTGACACAATGATGGGACGTGAAAGATAAAATCATTACACCGTTGATGTGAAACGTTAACGAGTTCTGGGAATAAGTCGTTGCTTTGAGACCGACCTTTGCACACCCATAGTTTTCCTTGCCCTATTATTGTCCTTATTTTATCACTATTTCTATCTTATGTCGTACGAATGCATCTGTTAGTAAAAACAGCAACTATTTACGATTCACAATGACACATTTAAATTTTATATGTTGTCTATTTGTTTCTAAAGTTACGAGTTGAAAGCATCAGTTCGCGTCGGTACCCTTTTCTTTGACATCGGAGTTTTCACAATTGTGAATTGTTTCAGCGGAACATTCGCCATTGGAGTAGTAATAACGTTTGTTCAAGAAATTCAAACGTGAAACTATTGCGGCGCTCCTGAGCATCGGTGGGGTATAAACGTCGTCGGCGGTATTGTGCTAAGCTATCGGCACCTGTCTCCCACACTGCATGCGAATAGTAGCGAATTTAGTTATTTATATGTATACATTATGTTCGATCACCTATGAAATGACTAATTCATATCACCGTAATAATTTGTGCAATATCGTGATTATGCATGAGAACCAAAGGCTTCGGCAATCTTGGTTGCTTATTTCACGGGTAAGTTTTCACCTGCTTTGCCTTCAGCGGTAAAACGCGCTACAGATTTCGACGCGTTTGCATAAACATGCGATGGTGAAAAACCAGCAGTACTACATAAATATTTATCGACTGTGATGTCATTGATTTGATAACGTGTTGCAGATAAATATTTACGGTACGAACTGACATTTTCGAGGATATTCTTGTTATTTATGACGGGCGACGGGACTTACGGTATAGCTATATTTATAAACAGCTACCTATAAGTGCACTTGGGATTTTAACACATACGGCTTGTATTTGCGCACACGAGGGACAATAGCTATATATGAACATAATACAAATCCATCTTAATCTTAATAGAAATCAAATAAACGATTCTGATTATTTCTCAATGCGAAATTGGACGGAGTAAGATAAATCTTTATTAATTTGTAAAGTAATAAGTCAGATAAAACCTTTAACCAATAAAACACATAACATGCTTACTGGATCGGTAATGGCTCTCAATGTCAAGTGCTTGGGGTTCTGCTAATTTAAGTGGTCTAAAAACAAGGTTATATGTTTGTTTTGGGAATTGTAAAGCCTCCTCCATTCTTTTTGCTAATAGTCATTGATCGGATGGTTTGCAATCATGTTGGCTAAAAATGAAACAAACACAAAATATTATCTTATTTTGATAGTATTTTTTTTTAGTCCTGATTGGTGATATGGTTTTTTTATTACTGTACTATTGAAATCAGGTAATAAATCATTGTAGCAGCCTTAAACACTTTGACAGGTTTAATCAAAGGTAAAAGTTGATATTCGTACCAATAATGGGGTTAGGTGGTTCGCGGCAGGGGGTGAACGCAGACGTCATGGATGTAATGAAGGTCGCGGAATCAAGAATGAAATAAGCTTTTGAGGAACGAATATCACAGTGACTAGAAAGGGCCCTTGTTGATGAAGCCGTGTTCGACACAGTCGCGAGGGGGTAGGGCGAGATTGCGACCCTTCTGATTACACAATGTTGGCTTTCATCCCTTGTGCAAGTCGCTCTCCGGAAATCTTTTGTGATTCGACTTCGGTTATTGTGGTATGGCATACTAATATGAGGTATGTAACGCCGATGAAATATTCCACGAGTCCAGACCACTCCAGACATGTACAGCATTTAAACTACTAATAAAATACTTTTACAAAAATAGGAGTTCGAACAATAACCCAAAATATAGAAATATATTCTGTTACTGTTGTATTGACCTGATTAAGTGATAGATGTTCAAAACTAAGACTTGCCACTAATTTAGTCCTGTTTTCCCATTCATTAAAATAAGCATTCACTGTGTATATATATACAAAAACATGGGTATTGAAAAAAACAAGTGGAATCGAATTTGAATAAACTAAAAGAAAAAAATTATATTCCCATTTACAAGTAAAATGTAAATATCATTTGCTATAACGGTGAAGGAAAATATAGTGAGGAAACCTGCACACCTTAAAAATGTTGTAAATTATATAATATTTCCTGAGGTGTATGAAGTCTACCAATCCGCATTAGGCCAGTGTGGTAGATTATGACCTAAATCCCTCTTACTATGAGAGGAGACTCGGTCCAGCAGTGGACCAACATAAGGGTCGTAAAAAAATTCTTATAGTAAAAGATACTTTGGATGTACGAGTGACGATTAGTAGGCTCTGACAAACTTGAAGGGTTTGTTCAGTTCGACAAAATAATGTTTCACCCATGTAATAGACTTTGTCGGAACAGTTTCATTAGACGTACATATGTTATCGCCTAGAGCGTATAGTTCTATTACCTGTTGATAAAGTTACATTTTAAGTAGCAATTATTGGTATATTCTAAATATTATTTTAGTATAATAGAAAATATTTTTAACAACCAAATTGATGAAAGGGGATAAGATCATAGGATTATTGGATTGAACAGGACGAAATGGGAGAAATAGCTACAAAATGGAAATGTCCCACAAATTTGACTTTGCTTTTTTAAATCAATTTCACGAATTGAGCGCAATAAAATTGTCGAACAGTTTTACTCTGGAGTTCCAAAGCAATTTAAAAAATCAAATTGACAAAACTAACACGCGTTCTGTATAACGTGGATAATTTTTTTTTTCAGAAAATGAACAAATCGTTCGGATAATATTGCTACCTTGTTTATCCAAATAGCCGTATAGCCATAGCATGGCGGGGAACTAATTTTAATTTGTGCCACCCGTCGACTTCATGATATAGTGGACACAACCAACACAGTTTACTTGCTTTTACATGCTTGTTCAAGCGGTGCGTACTACATACTATTTTCTCGTAAGACCAATGTTTACAGTTTACTCATGTCCCACTGAGCTTTTAAAAACATTTTCATTACCATGCTGTCTTGATACTAATGTAAATTTATTAAGGGTTTATGTTAGATATTTTTTATTCTTTAAGGTAACACATACGAATAGACTATTTTATATAAAATATACGTCATAATTACTAACTCGATCGTTATATGATTCTTCTGAATTAGAAATAAAATACTTAGGAAGTCGCGACTATACTCGTATTCTAGCCAAAGATAAAAAGGGTAAAAAATTTTAGTCCCCGACTTGAGCCAGTATGCTAGTGAATCTTTACGAAAGTGTGTTTCTGTTCTGATAAGAATACGTAAGAGCATAAAAATAAAAGTTTACATCGAAGGAACAGGGAAAATGTCGCGGAATAATATTTGGGATTTCCGTTTTATTTGACTGCAGACCCTCTGCGAATGGAGACAGAGATTTCCCGAGATGGCCCTATCAAACATTTATGGAGTACCTACATAAAAGGACAACACTTAAGAACAGTTTCAATAAGTGTTCAACGTAACAGAGCCGTGACAAAATTCAAGTAGAGATGCTGATTCGATTTCTTGAAAGGCAAAAGATACGTCGCATTCCAAAATATACGAGTACCTATAACTACATATAAACATTTAAGATTTAGTTCAAACCCCTTCTGTGCATGTACATTTTTTTTGTATATAGGTAATATTAGAGATAATGTTGAAAATATATTTTATTATTTCTACTGAGTAATAGATCCAGCACATTACATTGTATCTTTAAAAACTTTAAAAGTCCTATATTTGTCAGTATCACGCGTAAAACTGGTTGTGATGAAACATGACATTGAATATTTAGTTGACCAGATTAGTTAGAAACATTAGGCCGTGCCAGTCCTATTGATAATATATCATGCGTTATATACTTATTATTATTTTAGGTATAGACGCGATGTAATATCACGATGTTTGTGCATCTAAGTACGCACTAGCGAGTACGAATAGGGACATAAGAATGAGTTCAATATTAAATGTTCCCATAAAATGTTCTCTTTGTCACATCGTTGGTGAAATATTTATCGTTTGTATAAAAGATCACAAAGAAATTCCATTTTGGGGCAAATGCGCAAATAGTTCGATGTTTGAATTTCCCTTGTGTAAATGTTATTACAGTACGTGAACGTTGCACGTGAAACATTCGTAGCACCTTTCGCGGAAAACTTCACGCCATTCGTTTGTGTCGAAAACACACTGATACAACTAACCTAATAATAAATACGAGTATTGTAAAAACTTCATACGTTTTTGATACATCTTATTGAGTTTATTTAATGAAGCTTGACCTATTATTTCAGCCATGAATTTAAATGACACTTATGGATAGCTGGAATGGCAGATTATTTATACATATAAAACACACTGGAATATTTCAACATGATGTGTGTAGTAATATCAATAATTTCTGTATTACGGTTAGAAAATATTGTATTGCGTTTATCTTCATCAT
Source organism: Agara belti belti (assembly GCA_018245935.1). Taxonomy (NCBI): domain Eukaryota; kingdom Metazoa; phylum Arthropoda; class Insecta; order Lepidoptera; family Hesperiidae; genus Agara; species Agara belti. Next base: position 2,791 of record DWEM01003168.1, on the reverse strand, counting down.
CTTTATTTTTAGAAGAAACCTTACAAGCAAAATTTACAAAGTAACTTTACTAAGTAAGACTGATAGACGTTCGTGGAATTTACAAGAAAAACTGGATTTTCTTTGACACTTTGGGTAGTCTTAATGATACTCCAATTAAGTTTGTTTGTTTACATGGTGACTTGGGTTTCGGGAAAATTAACATTCATTTTAAATTGTACTTAACGACTTTGTACATTATTTATCAAATCACATTAATGGATCCAGTCATATTATCATTGCGGCAGGTAGAATCCTGGAGTTTTATGCTTATTTCTATCAATATGCCCCATTTCTCGCGGTATTATAATTATCCTCAACACGTGACATATAAGAAATTCAAAGTGAATGAAAAGGTTCCCCGAAGGAGATAACAAGAAAAAATAATTCTTTCGTCGTTTTTTCTTCATTTGGGTCCCGCCGTGAGGTTGTTATGTAGAGCGTGATTATGATTAAACAGCAGGTGAGAGTGTTCCGAGAATACAGATAAAAATTTACACGTAATTTGTGTTTTACACGTTTACATTATTTGATATCTTTTTTATTAATTTAATAGTTAGTAATTTCGTTTTAGTAATTTGTTTTACAAATAATATTCAGAACTAACAACTAAAATAAACAAAACACTACCTGTCTTTATCAATCTGTTGATAAATGTTGGCCGAGGGTTTCTATTGCCTGTCCATATAATTATGTTAATAGGTAGATATGTCCAAACAGAAGAAAACAAAATATTAGCTTAGTTTCTCCTTAGGATAGATCGAACTTATTATAAAGAAACGGTGGTAACGAGGAAGCAAATATTCTCTAAAGTATAGGTACCTAACTAAATTCTAACACGGTGCGTTTGGATTACTTTAATATTTGCAACAAGTATGTACTTCAATAATAATCAAATAAGATTGAATAAAGTTATCGAAAAGTTACGAGTGAAAAATATAATATTTATATGAATATATTAAGAAAAAACTACATTATAGTCTATCGTAATAAATTAACAGGAGCAGTATTACACGAATACTACTTGTTGTCAGGTATCGCAGTCAGGTGGCTTTAATAGACGTATTTGTCATTCGCGCACACCAAAATGTTCCCATTTATAACGAAATTGATATTTACAGTTTCACACATTACCGACCTTCCTTTGAATTATGCGAAAATTTTCCAAAATTTATTAGTAACAAATGTGTTAAAACTTAATTCGAAATTTAAACCTCATCATTGCAGGAAACATGTAAAGTGTGTATAATGAAATATGTAATTTGATTGGGAAAATTAAAATATGCGAAATATAACTTGGGGGTTTCGAATATTTACGTTGTTTTGATTTAGATAACAGTACTGAGTATTATCTAATACATGTGGATAATGTTGATATGAGACGCAATAGGACATGAATTGAATGTAAACAACAGATGCAGTATCACGTAGAAGTAGTGTGGGTCGTTTGGTTCGGCGGACTTTTTATACAGTGTGGTGCGGAGGCCACATAACGAGCACCTGCGGCCTCATCTACATAATGTGGACAAGTCGTTGAACTCGGGGCTACCGGACAGTTTTGTACCTAAGGATGCCCTATGTAGCACTAAGTGTAGCCAACAACTTACTTAATAACTAATTTTAGTAAAAAACACAATGAATTCACTGGATTTGATATGAATGAAAACAGATCTTTAAATGTAATAGATCTTTAATATTTAGAAAACATTTCAAGTGACAAAAATTAATTAGAATATGTGGGACACGTATCAAAGGGATGCAAATCCTAGTCCTGTTACGTTGCAATTTTGCAATTGAATGACTATTGTCTTCTAAGTTTTCCAAGTAGCAACCCTACGTGTACCGTCGCGTGACTTGAGATTGTCTCTCTTGTTTTAAATAAGGTTTAGTACACCAAACTCGCTGATATTTTAATGACTTACTTTAAAGTTCGTTCTTTTCCAGAAAGGGAACCTAACAAGTAGGGCAGATGACGATTATAGAGCATATTCCTCTAGGTCAGGCAATTTCGAGATTCGCACGTTAATATGCTAGGTTTGATATTATATATTACCGTTCTGTATGAGGTTGACATGAACCGAATACATGAACGCTATTTTTGTGATATGGAATAATATATATAAAATTGTTCGTGTATGCATATTACCAATATATTTCGCCGTCAAAGGTACATAATTCGTCGGCGAACGTGAATCAAAATGTTCAAACATTTTATTGTTGATCGTCTTTGTTTATAGAGTCGTAAGTAAAAAGTGTACTGAAATAAATATTCACAGCTCCTTTTGTGTAAGACAAATAGAACTTCTGTTGGAAGTGTATTTTTATTCAGACGTTATTTTATATAGCAGATCCAGATACATTTTCTCTAACCTGTCAATAAATAATAAAGGTTTAAAAGAAAACAAATATCTGAAGTATGTACCTGCAATTCTCCCTAACATGTTTAATGTTGCTATCTTCTATTTATATTACATGTACTTATACGAAATACATACTGATTTATCACATCAGAGCCTTAACTAGTAAAGCTAAATATATGAAATTAGGACAGGGGATGTAATCTTTTCATGATGGAGGCTCCCACGAAGAAATGTTTTCGGAACACATTATATCCTTATTTTTTATGTGGGGATTAAATAAAGTTTGAAAGTTTGCCGCCAATCTTCCTATTTTAAAGCCAGCATTATATACATGAGTAAGTATTTAACTTTCGGGTTAAAATTAAAGTTAAGGGCTTGCTTGGTGAGTTAAGAGTATGAGATGTGTTCTAGCT
>DWEM01003167.1:0-11043 GCA_018245935.1 Agara belti belti | reverse complement strand
TAAGAAGAGGCGCTAATAGCCCGGTATTAACTGATACGATCAGCTACTACGTGTTTGCTTTAAATATTAAAACGTATACATCGCGAACACTGCAGACCAGACTACATACGTATGTACATACACAACATAGACTTACCCACAACTTTAATGAATTCAGATGAATGTTTCTCGAGCTTCAACACCGCTCGCCGGGACTAATCTGGGTATTGGAACGCATATTAGTCAAAGCCATTGACGTATAGCTTTGTTAAGCTGATAAGTATAGAGAAATTCGTTATGTTATTGGAATTGGCCCCTCCGAATACGTAACCGACAAATAGAAAAGTGTCGTGGGTGCTCGGAACAACAAAAAACAAGTTACAAATGCTACCATTTACAAAATCATGATGAAAAACATACTTCCATAAGTATACACGAGGATGTATCAGGAGTAGCTAACGAATGGATATACGTTAAAGAGAGGTATTGAACTGCTATAGTCCTCTTCTACACATTTGGCTTGGGAGGTCCAAACATTACTTCGTACATCGTACAAGTATAACGAAACGATATCTCGTGTAATATCAATCGCGCCAGTCCGCGCTCCGGTCGCTGGCGGGCGCCCGCACACGCGAGGACGTAGCTCGGATCCCGGGGGAATCATCTGTTAATTTGCGGTCCCCTGACCGCCCCCTCCCCCCCGCGCAGGCCGCTTTGTGTAAGGTCGCGTAAGATTTCACTACTGATAACGGGATGAATGTCGTTTCCAAAAAGAGAGATACAAATAAAATATAATCGCCGTTACGAACACAATCTATGCAAATAAAATAAAATTGGAGGGTCTGTTTCTAATATTGAAATGACCGCTTTTTACTAATGCATATGTATGTATACACGTTACATATACCAAAATAACATTTTCTACAATTTTTGTCTGTCTGTCTGTCTGTCTGTTTGTTCCGGCTAATCTCTCGATACGACTGGACCGATTTTGGCCGGACTTTCACTAGCAAATAGCTGATGTAATAAGGAGTAATTTAGGCGACTTTTATTTTAATTTAAATTCAAACCCGGACGAAGTCGCGGGCACAGCTAATGAATAAATAAAATTATTATTATTAAATCATATCGGCTGCAGCGGATCCACCACTCTATTTTATTTATAATTTATTTGAAACTTAAACAATATAAGTGGCAAAAAGACGGACTTAATACTAAAAGCATTCTCTCCCAGTCAACCTTTGAGCAATTTTTTTTTTCGCTTTATCAAATATACTAGCTTTTGCCCGCGAGCTCGTTCCGCCCCGATCGCAAAAATGTAATTATTTACGATATGACATTAGAAACTCCAAAATTAACAGTATTTCTTTACTATATAATGGTATTATTATACATATTAACCTTCCTCTTGAATCACTCTGAAAGCGACTTTGTTTTATACTATGTAGTGAATTTGCAACACCCTATGGCGGGGATGTACCCTGACAGCTGTAAATCAACAAATCGACTTAACGAGATCAACTTATACTCGTACAACTGAATGCTTTTCTCGATGTCTTTTTCTATGTAACAAACTAGTATATAGAGATTACTTCCTGTAAATATAAATACTACAGCTCGTACCATTTACTCGTGTATTGGTGGAGCTCGTTCAGATGCGGATGGAAATATTTGTACATAATATTTGAGTCAGAATACATACAAATTATTATGTACGCGTATAATACGTGTCCCTAAAACCTCCCGAGCGCGACGAGTGCCGCAGCGGGGAGCGACCTTTTACGTACATCTGGCGGTTTGTTCATTATTTATGTAGGTACACAGAATTAATTACTATCGGATTACCGACGTAATTAATTCGTTAATAATAAACACTATTGGATCAAGTTTATTCTACATTTCGAAATAGGTTAGCTTCAAAATAGAAAATTGAAATAATCTTTGTAAAATTATATGATATTTTTTAAGGTTTTTGTTTTATTTCAGATTCCACGGATAGACTCCGTCGTTCTCGCTCTAAATTCTTCGAAATGAATGTAGACCTCATGTACTAGAATGCACCTTCTGCATGTACGAAGCCACAGATGACCGCCGTTGGGCGGAGACGCAAGGAGCCGACCTTACACAGCTTTTTAATTATAAATTTTTGTTACGTTGATGCGAAATAATAAAGGGTTAACCACTATAGCGAGCGAGTTTAAATAGCTGCACATTGAAAAGTTCCCAGTGTGTCGGTACAACGCACTCTATAGCTCCACTACGTCAATACTCATGCCGATGGACTATGACATTGAGATATCTCGTTTACAGCCAATCGGTAGCTACAGGTAGTCGGCAGGTGTAGTGACTCCCCAGGATCTAATCTAAATCTATCCGAGAGAGATTGCAATTTCGGTTCCACGTCGAGGGCCGTTCGACGCCCGCCCGCCGATGCCTTCCATCTCGATGCGCCGAAGCCAGTAATCCCGCGGTTATCGCTCCGTCTGCGTGTCTAACGACGACGGCTAATCCCCTCATTAGCATCTCGAGCCTCGATTTTTATTAAGGTTATTACAATTAAACGATTTCGCGAACGCGTCGATGTCATTTAGGCAAAAAGAAAAGTAAATAAATTTTACTCTGTACAGTTTGTTATTAAGAATGATGTTCGTATACGACAATAAGTTCGCAGAACGCGATGACGCTCTGCGCTCTGCGCTCGGTGCCGCGTGAGGGCAATCGACATGCCGTGCGATAGGCACGGTACGCGAGCGTCATTAGGGTCCCATTTAGATAAAATTGCACTGATGTTTGTCCCACTATTATTACTGTTATTTTGAACATAGAAACGATAATAATATCTTTCAACAGTGTCACACGTAACTTTTATATTCTAAAATAGGCTAAATATGTAATATACACATCTCGATGTAAATAGCCACGTATATAGACGATTTTACAACCTAGCATATGCTCATATTGATGACACGAATACTTGTATCGGGTGGGAATCGAACCCACGACGACCGACTCGGCGGTCGAGCTCACCGACCGCTGGATCGACGGGCCATTGGAAGGGCTCGTATAATGTACTAGCTGTCCTGTCGAATTTCGTACCGCCGAGCAGTGAATAAACAGTTTAGTTACACCAATACCTGGACCGATTTTAATAAATTTAACGGGGCGTACATCATATACCGTACGGTACAAATTATACGACTATAGATGGTGCTCTCAATGTCAGACGAAACGAATCACGTCTATTCGCAGCAGCAGCACTGGATGAATAGAAATCATCCGCATTATTGTCCTCGAATACTTGAATACAATCTGCTAAAAAGATCCATTGTATTCATAGCAATAGCGGCTGTCGTACGACTGTAGAATGAGGTTAGTTTCATTCACGAGTCGCGCAACAGCGAGTACTCACACATCGCTGCGGCGTCGCGCCTCGCGAGCATTGCGTTACGTGTTGAAGCATTTTGCCAGAACATCAACTATTGTTCGTTCCATTTTGAACTGACTTTATAGAGAACCCATACGTACACAATGTACGACTCATTTCCACTCGCCACGTTCCTAACATTGCTGTGCTCCTGCTCATCATCACCATCTCACGATCGCCATCATCACCCGTGCTCGTCCATTGAGTATGCTCTCGACGACGTCCGCATTTGACGTTCCTGATCCGATGTAATACCTGTCTACCGCTCGCTCTACTCCGCCCGAATCTCGGATTCATACTCGATTCATTTCACAATCTGTTTCGTGATTCTACTAATATGATTTTTTCTACGGGCTAAAAGTCCTTAAGATTCGCTTTCACATTAAATCGTTCTTTGATCGCACCGTTCCCTTCATTCCGTATGCCCAGTTACCTCAGTATGAACACGTGGCAAAGCGATCGGTAATCTGGACTTACATAGTTGTGACCGCATTAAACTGCATTATTGAACTGGCCGCTCGGGGGCTAGATGCGAAAATCGAAGCACATTAAGCTTCCACTTAGCACTTGCACTCGCTTACTTTGCTTACGCGGCGCATTAACCTCGCGCAAGTTAAACGGGAAGTGCGGCGTCAACTCGGGACTCGACCGGCGCCTAGCGCTCAGCGGAAATTAATAACACGATTACATGAGCGATCGCCCCTTATGGTGCCCGTACTTGGCGTTCGATTCCTTGCAAAGTCCATAACCGATCGATTATTCCAATCAATGTTCTATATATTACTAAAGTTTTTATACAACGAGAAGGCATGTGAAACATATTATATTAAAATGTATAACATTATCACTTACATTCAGTAAAACTAAAACGCTAGTTATTTATTAATCGCGTAAGTCTTATACATAGTTACAGCTGCATCTTTTTGATATCCCACTGCCAGGGGTAGGACCTCCGGACCGCAGTGCGCCTGTCGCCATTTTAGTAGTAGTAGTTTCAAGCAAATACGTTGATGAATGAAACCACTGCAAGCTTAATACAAGTAGGTCTATTGTGCCTTAATCGTGTTGTCAAGTGGGCAGCTCCGGGCCTGGTCCCGGGCGCGGGCGGAACCCTCGCGGGGTCACCGATGTATTGTGTGCATGTATTTAATGTCAAATGTGGTTTGAAACACATGTATTTTTAAAAAAGATTGTTGCCGCGAGCAGGAATTGAACGTTTGTAACTCTTTAAAATCTTTTTGAAGTTAATAAAGTTTAATTCCAGGCTTTCGAGTGTGGCGGCAGAAAGCATCTAATGACGAATATAATTAGATTTCTTTTAGTAACATACGTTTGTCTACAAAGTTACCTTCATTATCTGGGAGCTTCAACAGTGAAGCTCGGCCATCTATTGAAAACATCATATTGGTCTTCGTTAAATACACACTGATGTTCAAGACTTAATTGAAAAAGTGCTTTTCTAAAAATGAAGCTTTGAAACGATCTCCCGAAAAATTGGATTTTAAATGGAAATAAAAAATCTTGCTTTGTAATTCCATATCTATTATTTTCATAACAATATTGTTATAATTATACCATCACGCCAGTTCCCTAACGGGGTAAACGGAAATCACCGAGTGCCAAATATCTCTGACCTTACACCTATCTCGTCGAGCTAGGAAAGTGTTTGTCTCCCGGCGCCTACATCCACCCAAACTCACATTGTATATATATATATGTAGTAATACAACAATAAATATGTATGTGACAATAACGGATATATGTATGTATGTATATGACAACACATAAAAAAATCAATCAATAAAGTGATGGCATTCCACAAGCTACATACATTGCTAACGACACCGTACCTGGTAGGTTCTACGCCGTAGCGAGTGATACCCGACGAACGTAGCAGGCGTGCTACGAATACTGCAGGCACTTGACTTCAGCGCGCTGTACTTGACATTTCACTGGTACACATTTATACTCTAACGAAACTTAAGTAAATATTTAATATTTGACCAAGATGACGAGAATGAAAGTTATGTTGTTGTTAAGCAGCGATAAGAGTAAGTTATTAAAAAATCTATGTCTCTATGTAAAACTAGGTGATATCAAGATTTTTTATACGATACAAAACACATGACTTATGAATAAAATATGAAAAACCATTATCGTATTCAATAAACATAATGCCTATTCCAATGAGATATATCATTAGAACAACTAATGTACATATTTCACATAAGTTCATAGAGAGTAAAACTACTTCACGTCACATATTGTCAACGCCATGTTTTAGCAATGTAACCATTGTTATTCTTCATGTTAGTTGTGTTATCGCGATATAGGAGTTATTAAAATTAAGGGTGAATTTATAAGTTTTAAAAGGTTTTAAAATTTATTAGAATTGAACGAAACCGAATAGCGAACAAACAGCAACAAATACAAAACGTAACAAAAACTGAAAAGCTCTTTTACGTACTATAAATTCAATGGCACAATCCCCGGGACGGTCTCGTCTATGCGTTGCTGTTTTATTGAGCGCGCTGTTTTGTTTCTTTTCAGTGGCGCAAACAACCGTCGACAAAGAGACAAGGATCAAAATAAGGAACAGTATAAAAGAGTCCCGGCGATTGTACGGGACCGAGACGCGGGAGCGGGAACTGGGCCACGCGACGCTCGCGACGCTCCAGTGAACGCCAATTTAGTGCAGAGAGAACGAGGTTTATGCTTGTTATTCACTTACGACGATTTAAATGGTACCTTTAGTTTTGGTCGCTGCACCGTCTTAGGACTGTCTTCCGCTGTCTAGAGGGCGCTGTACGAGTATTATAAGCTTTCGGGTTAAATACAAACCTCGTTAAAACATGCGTTAAATGCTTTGCAAATCGGTGTGCACCATAAAGGTTTAAACTTGAATTCAATAAAAATATTGTGATTTTTGAAGAGATGTTATTTAGTGGCAAACGTACGATGACACAAATAAGTATAATTTAAGGTGAACTTTAAACTACGGTGATACTCAGCCGTAGCTATCCCTCTAGAGCGTAGACTGTGTTCCGCAGTCCCGTCTAAGAGTTAGAGGCTAGTCATACACCCTCTATATCTATAAGTCGTCAACGGCACGGTAACTATAGATTTTTGAACAAATCCGTAATGTAAAACTTCGGTAAATAGCTTTAAATGGTAAATGCCGGTAGTCAGAGCCAATATTGGTGTATAGCGCAGAGATTAGGATCTTTGAATGAGATGTGCTCGAGAGCGAAACCGCCGGCGGAACTAATGCGGCAAGGCGCCGCAGCGGTCGATACCCGCCGCGCCGCGATATTACATCGAACGCAACTCGTTACCTTTTCCTGTTACGCTTCGAACCGAGCACGTGTATACGTGTATGCTAGGTTTTCTACTGACTGAATTCACATATTGCTTCTTCTGTATAAAATTTTTCTTAAAATCTGGCACGTGGTGAACGCTGGCAGTTTTCCGTCAAAATTCCATCTGTTAAGAAAAATTATAACTTTTTGAAGAATTGTAACGTAACTGTCTTGTGATTTAGTGAAATGTAAAGTGTTGAACGTTTACGTATTCGTGATCAATACGTACGGGATAACCTTACCTTACTGTAGACGTGGTCGGTTGTGGGTCGATTGACTTCCTACTGTGTTCGTTCATTACTGTGACTGAATGTTCTATTTTTTTTTACTTTTTTCGACTCTTTCATGGTTGCCCTGGACTGGACCGGTTCGACGCGGACTCGGGTCTTCTCTCCGTCAGATGATTGTAGGCCATAGTCTACCGGCGGGCCGATTGCGGCAAGTGTAGACATACACACTTCAGGGAACAGTATACACTTAATAACAACTCTACAGTGTTCCGGTTTTCTCATGATGTTTTCCTTCACCTTTAAATCGAGTGATATTAATCTTTTCAAGTCATAAAACTCACGTACCGTGTTGTAAAGTGAGAGGAGCGTGCCGAGATGTGAAGCCAGACCCGCAACTGGGGGACTGAAATCCAAACCGCTGGGCCGTCAACGCTTCTTCTCCGTGGTAAGGAAGTATTATCGTTACCAGTGGGAGCCTAGGGGTCGAAAATCGACCGTAGTTCATTAAATCAATTTTTATATTTGAAAGCATTTTCTAAAATTTTTTGTGTGTATAAATTTTCGAGTTATTGAAAAACATGATCCGTAAACATGTTTATCCGTATCGGGGCGGAGAAAGAATACATACCCCGATCCCATGTCGGGATACCAGGGTGTCGTAAGAGGCGACTGAACCCGACGCTTGGTGGTAAGGTCCTAGCATCCTAAGGGACCTGCCTGGCTAGCTACCACCCTCTGGCCGAAGTCTACCGCCAAATGACATTGTCGTGTTCCGGTAGAGCGCCTGAGAGCCAGTACTTCCCTTATCCTAACCCCTCCTATCCCTACATGGTGCCTCTGTCTGTGTATTTCCTGGGTCCAGTGGGTTTTTGAAGTCACCCTTGTTGCTTTTGGGGCGTGGTGTGCTGGCGCGGGGGCCAGGGAGACCCGATGAAACGGTTGTCCGCTGGCCGCCCGCTGGTTAGTTGGGGACCCGAACCCAGGTGGCGCCTTTAACCTCTGGCCTGGGAGGCTGTCCCACCAACAAGCGAAAAATCCTGTCGTGCGGTTACTGTGCCGGAGTAAGAGACCGGAGTGGTGCCCAGTAGCCGTGCGCAGGGGGGATCGGGGGCCCTTCCGTCCCCCGTGCCAGCAACCCACAATACCCCTACAGCAGGGTGTCCGGAAGCCCACACTTTGACTTGGGGAGCATCGACAGAACACCATAAATCCCCTCCTTCCACTATATCACGTATTTTCTTATGGGCAAAGTCAGGAAAAAGAGCAGGGTTAATACAGCGGCCACCCCTACCACATTAATTGTGGATATGTGCAACATCCGAGGGGTACATTCTAACCTGAATGCTGTCCATCACCACCTAGAGACAGCTAAGCCGGCTCTGCTCTTTTTAACGGAGACGCAAATTTCAGCTCCGGACGACATATCGTATCTAGGCTACCCCGGATACAGTTTAGAGCACGCTTTTAGGCGTCGAGCCGGGGTCTGCTTATTCGTCCGAAGCGACATTTGCTGTCGCCGTCTGAGCTGCCTTGAAGACAAGGACCTATCGATCCTGTGGGTGCGCGTAGACATCGGGGGCCATACCCGCATCTACGCGTGCCTATATAGGTCCTATAGTGGAGACGCAGAGACAACTCGATTATTCGAGCACGTCCAGCGAGCGACAGATAGAGTGCTGGAGCAGTATCCCTCAGCGGAGTTGGTGATTCTCGGTGATTTTAATGCCCACCACACTGAATGGCTGGGCTCCCGAAGTACCGACTTCGCTGGGAGAACTGCATATGATTTCTCCTTGGCGTATGGGTTATCACAGATTGTACCTGGTTTTACTAGGATACCAGATGTCGAGACCCATACTGCATCTTTGTTGGACCTTCTGCTGACCACCAATCCATCTGCTTACCAAGTAGTGGTCGGGGCCCCGCTTGGATCTTCCGACCACTGCTTGGTTAGCTCTGCTGTGACCTTGCCGCGCTCGGAGGGGTTACGCCCTGCTGGGAAGCGGCAGGTTTGGCACTTTGGGTCGGCAGACTGGGATGGACTGCGGGAATTCCTCGCGTCCTACCCTTGGAGGCGTCTTTGTTTTGCTTCGGGAGATCCTAGTGCGTGCGCTAACTCTGTAGCCGATGTGATACGACAGGGAATGGAGTGTTTCATTCCAAACTCTGTCGTATCCATAGGTGGGCGAAACAGACCTTGGTTCGATGCGTCTTGCGATGAGGCCTTGAGCCTCAAGCAGGAAGCTTATCGAACCTGGGAAACAGCGCATGCACGTAAAGATCCGGATGCCCCCCAACTAAGAACGAAGCTCAACGCCGCCTCCAGGTCTGCAAAGAGGCAAATAGCTAAGGCGAAATCTAGGCACATCGGCAGAATTGGCGAGCGTCTAATTGGCTACCCCTCTGGTAGTCGGGCCTTTTGGTCGCTGGCTAAGGCTGTCGAGGGTAATTTCTGTCGTTCGTCCTTTCCATCCTTGCGGAAGCCGGATGATTCACTGGCCCACACGGCTAGGGGGAAAGCTGAACTTTTGGCTACCCTCTTTGCCTCCAACTCGGCTCTTGACGACAGAGGGGCCCCACCGCCTACCATCCCGCGGTGTGAGAGCTCGATGAGTGACATCGTCTTCACACAAAAGGGTGTGAAACGAGCTCTACAGTCCCTCCAAGTCGGGAAGTCGAGCGGGCCAGATGGCATCTCCGCACTAGTGCTAAGGACGTGCGCTCCCGAGTTGACTCCCGTCCTAACGCGCTTATTCTCGCTTTCCTACACAACTGGTATAGTACCGTCTTCGTGGAAGACTGCCCTAGTGCATCCCATCCCTAAAAGGGGTGATCGTACAGACCCGACCAACTACAGGCCTATAGCGATAACCTCCCTGCTATCAAAGGTTATGGAGCGTGTCATTAACATGCAGCTCCTGAGGTACCTGGAAGATCGGCAGCTGATCAGCGATCGCCAATATGGCTTTCGCCAGGGCCGTTCAGCTGGTGATCTTCTGGTGTACCTGACACACCGCTGGGCGCAAGCCATTGAAAGTGGCGGGGAGGCTTTGGCAGTGAGCCTAGATATCGCCAAGGCCTTTGATCGGGTCTGGCACAGGGCTCTTCTTGCGAAGCTACCATCTTACGGACTACCCGAGAGGCTATGCAAATGGGTGGCCAGCTTTCTATCTGAGCGACATATTAAAGTCGTAGTCGACGGGTGTTGCTCAGGTACCAAACCCCTCAAAGCTGGCGTACCCCAAGGCTCTGTCTTGTCCCCCACGCTGTTTATTCTGCATATCAATGATATGCTGCAACATTCCAGTAGCTTTCATTGTTATGCGGATGACAGTACGGGGGACACGCTATATACAGGCCGCGCAGGTACCTCTCGGACACCTGTGGAGGAGAGGAGAATCCAACTTGTGTCTGAAGTCGAGCACTCTCTGGAGCGGGTCTCGGAATGGGGTCGGCTTAATTTAGTCGAGTTTAACCCCAAGAAGACACAAGTTTGCGCGTTTACCACTAAAAAAACCCCATTCGTCGTAGCGCCCAAGTTTCAGGGTACCGCACTCACCATTGAAGATAGCATCGGGATCCTGGGAGTTGACATATCGAGTAGTGTGCAGTACCGAAGTCATCTGGAAAACAAAGCCAAATTATGCGCTAAAAAACTGAGCATCCTGAACAGGGCGAGGCAGTACTTCACTGCGGGGCAATTGCTGATGCTTTACAAAGCTCAAGTAAGACCCCACATGGAGTACTGCTCTCATCTCTGGGCAGGAGCGCCCCAATACCAGCTTAATCCATTTGACTCGGTACAAAAGCGCGCGGTCCGAATCGTCAACGACCCAAGGGTCACCGATAGGTTAGAACACCTCAGCTTCCGGAGGGACATCAGCTCTCTCTGTGTGTTCTACCGGCTCTACAATGGTGAGTGCTCCGAGGAACTATTTGAACTGGTGCCCGTGTCGCCCTTCCTCCATCGCACCACTCGCCGAAGATTGAGGTTCCATCCACATCAACTGGACACGTGGCGGTCCTCCACAGTCCGGTTTAAACGTTCATT
>DWEM01003166.1:0-11044 GCA_018245935.1 Agara belti belti | reverse complement strand
CGGTGCTCCACCATTGCGCAACGCTCGCTCCGACGCGGATGCTGGTTACTCCAGGGATTGTTGCACAATTGCGAATACATTACAATATATTGTCGGCGGTTTCGTCATCCGCATAACTCGAGCCGATCACTTGCGCCGCTGCCGATGTAAAACATGCATGCGCACGACGGAATCGCCGATGGTTCGGCGATGATAAGAATAAAAACGAAAATAGACGTCAGTAGGTAAAAGGCGTTTCGATGGGAAGGAGGAGTCAATGTAAAAAAAAATGTTGTCGATGTGCAGGAAATTGTAAAGTAGCATTTAATACCGAACAACATTCATTGACAACGTATGTATGATCCTATCGCCTGTCAATCTGTGACCGCACACCTAGAACTGACATTGTTAAATGCAAAAACGTATGAGAAGTATTTAACAAAGTATTTCGTCGCTTGGGAAGACTGCAGATTTATTTAGCATCTTTACCTACAAGAATCCAGAAACGAATGCATGAGCCCCGTTGCGCTATTGAAATTAAATCGGAAATATCAAAATGAGATTAATGAAAATCCTAAATTAATAGTCATAGCTAAATGTATGTATATTATACATGCATAAGGAAATGTTGAGAAGCAATCGAAAACGGAAATGCATTAGGACGTGTTCCAAAATTTACTTTTGACAGTGATTTATATGAAATTGATCGACGGCGGGAAGCGAATATGCGCGAAACCTCGTATAAAATTAATAAACACATTGTCGACTCGGAGCAAATTAATATTAATTCATAATTATGACGAGGGTACAGTAACGGAAACGGAACAATATTATTAGGGTGGAAGTTAATTAATCTTGATGAACACACTCGACACCGCTAATGAAGATGGAATTGAGATCTGATTTAACATTGCCAAAGGAAATAATCAATTAGCTACTGCGGCGGATGGTAATTGAATCGATATTCAAGATTCTAGTTCCCGATAAAAGGAAGTCGGTTAGTAAATTGATGACACGAAGGAAATCTAGACCGGATCCTTAAGCGGAGCGGCTGATAAGTGTTAAAGATAACGTGACATTACGAACCAAAGCGTTTCTACAGATTTCCTTTCAGAGTTTTTAGTAGCAAGACAAAAATATGTACGTTTAAAATTAAATGACGTTTGCTATAACGGTGAAGGGAAACATCGTGAAAAAAGCTATACGCTTTAAAATTCTCCATGGTGTACTACAAGGCATTTGATATCTGCCAACTTTCGAGGTACACTATTGCCTTAGTCTTCTTATTCTGAAACATTGTTGGCATCTGTTTCAAACGATTACATCCTACAACGACTTCCAAAAGCTATTAGATCACCAAACGAAAAATTCTCAATTTGCAAAAGTACAGATCTTAGCTATTTCCGAACATAGCACGACACACTAGACCAATACGGAGTTAGATTTGTAAAATGTGAGTTCTGAAGACGAAAGTACAAAACGAAGATAAAGATATATAAGATATATAGAAGCTGATAATAGTTACATAATGACGAAACGAAGAAAATATTGAAAGATTGATAAGTGTTAAAGTAAACGCAAGTATAATATTAAACAACGAGCAATCAATAAGTTACGACAGTAATAAGGGAGTCTGCATCAACTCATAAATTGCGATAACTTTCAAAACATCGTGACCTCAGCGGGTTCAGAGACCTCTCGCAATCATTGTGTACAAACGATTGTAAATATATCGTCTTTAAATTACAATATGATTAAATTATTTCGAAAGAAAAACGAAAATTAGGGATTTTTTTTAACACATGATCGTAAAGCCTTACCTTTTGGATTGACTGAGCTGATAATTCTTAACATGGTGACGTATGTTTAATTTCGTATTGCGTTAGAAGTGGTACAATATTAACATCTCATTTACAACGATCACTGAACACTTGAAAATTTGAGCGTGTGTTGTGAGCCAAAGAAATTACTCATCGGGACTGATAATTACTATAGACACAGTACTCAATTTATCCTCCTTTGTTATACTACGTCATTAATCGACAACTATAAATAAATCGTCTACGTTAACCACATAACGCGCATCCATAGCGCCACGTACGAGTATATATGGGAGGGTTGTTCCATCATTTTTTGGCTACAAACCCTTTTTTACTTCTCACTGCATTCTACGGATCTCTGCTGCAAAATACGAGATACATGGAGTATGAAACAGCTCTCTGCTCCAGTTCAGATATATTGTTTTTATTTACGTTTGATAGAAAACGTGAACAAAATGCGTCCACGCCACTAAAAAAAAAACTACAGACGAATTGAGTACCTCCTCCTTTTTGAACCTCCTCCTTTTTAAATGTAATGATATGTATGAAAGAGAAATACGTAATGATTAAAAATAAAGTTACTTATTGTCAAAAATATTTGTCGCTTGTGTTTACGATAACGCTGGATGAGCTGTTTTTAATATAATAGCACATGGCTGAAAAACAATTTCGTTAATTATCGGCAACAACAATTAAATTCACAATCAAAATTAATAACCCTTTATCGGAATTAACGAGAGCAATATAACTAACTTCAGTAGACATTACAAGGTGAATTGTTAAGCGCGAGAATATTTGCGTTACGTTACTCAATACAAGTGATCTATGGTCGCCGACAACATAACCGATAAAAAGGCTGTCACGAGGTGAACGGTTGTAATAGAAAAACTTAATTGGGTTAGGTCGCTAATTGAGATTTCAATGTAACCATGCCCGTGCACACTGCACACGAACAATACACTTGACATTAGATTATCTCAAACAAAACACATCTGGTAAAGCTCTGCCGCGGTGTTAGGAATGTTTTACTGAACTTAAACTAAATATCATTATTATTATACGGCATAACTAATCACTAATTAAAAGTATCGGATTTTTTAAGAACAAACATTTAGAAAGGAATCGCAACTAATAACGAATAAATGTTCGATACTTTCTCTGCACATCTACGAATAGTCGGCAGCGTTTTCCTTACAATTGTAATAATAAGCAATATTTACAATAACAGTGTGGACAAAGCCATTTGAAATGTAAAATTACTCAATTTATAGAGCCAGTTGTTTACCCGTTCGAACGTTATCGCACTTAAATAGAATAACCTCAGTGTTGATAACACAAGTGTTGGTGCAAATTTCATAACACAGCAGCGACTGAACGCTAATTATTCTGGAAAA
The DNA here is from genome assembly GCA_018245935.1 of Agara belti belti. Lineage (NCBI taxonomy): Eukaryota > Metazoa > Arthropoda > Insecta > Lepidoptera > Hesperiidae > Agara > Agara belti. The sequence goes on along the minus strand of DWEM01003166.1, from coordinate 7,851 downwards.
TTCGATCGTACACAAGCAACGTTTCGCTTCAACGAGTTAACTCTTTAAAATTATCATTACACCATCACGCCATGTCCCTAACGGGGTAGGCAGAAATCACCGAGTGCCAAATACCTCTGTCCTTACAAACCTGACGTGCTTCGTCCCCATTCATCACTCTCTTCATGCATACAGTATACTAGCTCTGATAATATTTATAACCTAACCTAATCGTGCTATTTCGATGACTATAAATGTTTCCGTGAAAACGGTTCTAACATTACCTCTGGGTGAAGTTCTACACAAGAAGAAGATTGAAAAGATTTTTTCTAAAATGCACGTAATTTACAGTTATATTTCAATAATCACATAATGAGTTAAGGGTTTTTTAATAGCTTACAATACAACAATTCGTCAAAATCGTTGCAGCCGTTCGGAAGAAACCAATCACATATGTACAAGAATTGCTCATTTACAGTACAGGAGATACAATATCAAAGATAACTGAACACGATCGGATAGCAAAGGACACGGATCCAATTGACATAGAATTCATCGAGGCACATAAAGAGCAGTTATAATAATTGCTAACGAGCATTATGTGCGTACGGTACACGCAGTGATAGAACGCAAAGAATTCCATTATGAATAGCGTTCCAAAAAACCAAATCTTCAAATAGATATTAAAACGGAAAGGAATCGTTTCTTTAACGATACAAAACGATAGAGAATTCGTCTCAATAATACGCTGCGACAACGCAAAATGCAATCGGGCATACGGTGGATTACAGATTACAGAGTAGTCCGATTTCGATAATTCTTTTTTTTTCTTGGATATTTCGAAGTTGGTCCCATCGCAATAAAAAAAAATCTTACCATAGGTAACTAGGGGTCATTTTTGCTTTTAAGTTTTTTCGGCAGGTCAATTTTTTTGATCAAGTCTTTTAAATCGCCATCGTATTAATGAATATCCAGCGCGAATGAATGTTGAATAGTTTTATTTATTTGCGTTCATCGATCGAGAATTGGTTATATATTGCGACTCATTCAACCTTCTCTATTTGTCGTAGACAATAAATTATTTCGAAACATATTACGTTCTATGAACTCGCAAAGATCGAACAATATACGACTAGTATATGAACGTAAGACGACTTTACTCATTACATTCATTCAATCTACTGAACTAATAATAATAGCATCGTTCGATTAAAGTGTACTTGAGTAAATTCTATTGCATTACGGCGACGCACAATGGCCGTCTCGTTACAACGTAAGAATTGTGGAGCGTTAACCGGTGACGAAGGTTGCTGGATACGTTAGAGCCAGGTTTCAGTTTTATTGCATTCACAGTATATTATTATTATTATTGGATTACACCGAGAAATGTGTTTAAACGGCCACTTCCAGGACTTTCAATGCAAATTAAAACCTTAATATTAACTATTTTTATTATTTGTAGTCGAGTCGCCGAAACCGGCGTGTATGCACGAGGAGAGTGATCGACGTAGACGAAGCACGTCAGGTTTGCAAGGACAGAGATATTTGGCACTCGGTGCTTTCTGCCTACCCCGTTAGGGATCTGGCGTGACGGTATGTTGTTGTAGTTGTATTGTTTGAGGTGTGTAAAGTCTGACAATCAGCATTTGAGAGAAGACCCGTATCTAGCTGTGGAATAATAAAAGGTTCGAAAAAAAATTAAAAAACAATCGAGCGTAAGTACTTGCTACTTTGCTCGGCGTACAGAGTTCAACTGTTGATAACCTTTGTTTAAGAGGAGAAAAAATATTATATGACAGAGGAATCTTTGTGTCAGCTTGCTCACTGTGGCCGATAATGAATTGAGACGCAATGTAAAATAAAATAAAAACTGTTTTTAAAGAAATACGTTTATTAAAAAAGAATTCTATAATTTTTCATTTTTTTTGCATTGAAAATGTCCCTTCTTGTGAAGCTTTAACAAAATGTTACCATCTAAAAAAAAGTAATACATGTAGAATATAAATGGATATTTTTTATAGCAGTAGAAACAGATAAAAAACCATCTCATATACCTTACAGCCAAAGCATATACCTATTGATCAATATGCTATTAATTGTATGAATTGGTAATGATTTATTAATTTAACCTTGCTGTGCTTCTTGAATGTCATAATTATTTATGGATGTTATATGATTTCTTGTTTATGTGTCATCATTGGTTAATTCTCAACACTGTTTGATACGACCTTGTCAAGAGTGAAAAAATCGACTCTACCACGCTCTTCGAGACTCAAAAAGCATCATGGAACATTTTTAAGAATACAGGTTTCTTCATGACGTTTCATTCATTTAATCATCATAATGAATGATATTTTCTAGATAGTTCATTATTGTACATGATTCGTAAGGTCAGATGAGTCAAGAATTGGAATTTCTAACCTCCGGAGCGGAAGATTGAAATCTACACCTCTTTAAATTCGTAATATTTGCAGTACCGTCGTCTTAACTACGGTGTTGCCAACATAATATAATAATTATCTTCACGAAGAATCTAAGGTCTTCATAGATGTTGTCATGTTGTTGCGAGTTTGAGAATTCTTACCATACATATTTATTGTCTGAAAATACTCGTACTCATCAAAACAATATTCAATGCATCATCAAACCCGTATCTCCCGGCTCAGTAGATAGATAGGCTTTTTAACCATTGGACATAGAGCCAGTCACGTCGTTAAACACTTAAGACCACTATTTATTATATGAATAATCTCGAAGAATATTAAACTGTAGGTATACAATTACAAGGCCCGCGTCTGCATCTTGATCTTACTTGACATCTATTCTATACTGTTTATCTATGCACATTGCATGCTACCTATATGCATGCTCGTATATATAATAAATATACGCTTTGCATATTTGTTTAATGACGTACCTATGTGTTTACTGTAAACAATCTCTAGGATGTAAATTTATTCGACAATTAATTGTCATTGCCAAGTTGCTGTAGGCTGTGAGAAGTTAGAATTTTCATAACTGCTTAATTATTATAAAAACGACATGTAGAAGCTTACAGTAAGTTCCTACGTTTACTCAACGCTGAGCGGTTAAAACTTAGTTTGACTTAGGATTAATACTTATAACAACTAATACAACTAAATTAACTTGCATTGCTAAGAAATAGTTAGGTTTAAGATTTTATTAACCCTACACCTCGCCTTCTGCGAATGGATTGCTGTGCCAGTAATCGCGGAGAATGGAGATGTGTGGCGCAACAGGTACCAGGAGCAACCACAACCACTTTGACAAAAGTGCATCACTTAGAAGAAGGATGGATCGTGGATTATCATTCCGCGTGGTGTCGCCAGTATACAAAATTGGTAGCTGTTACAATTTTAAGATTCATCTTGGATATAGAATCTTCATGTAAGTTCTTTTGAAAGAATCAGTAAGTTTGGCAATGATTCCAAAGGATATTATATGAACGTAGGAGGAATTTTGATTTGGACGCGGCAAAATAAACGTAATATTACTTGGCGCGGCGTGGGGACAACAAAACGCGTAGATTTTTATCAGTTTGGTTATAAGAACTTTTGTATAGGTGAAGAAATCTAATGCTTTATTAAATATATGAATTAATTTAACGTGATTTTCAAATTCTAAAGCAACCATCGTTATCGCTCCGGTAGCAATAGCAAATATTGATTTTTTCCTCTGATAAAATATTGCCGTGAATTTTGTTTGATGTAGCGTTATTTCGTATTCGAAACTGGTAAACTTCGTTGTTGGTAAAAGATCAGAATTTTAATAGTATCGAGAACAATCTACTTTCCTTCCTCGCCCGGTATGACTGGTCGTGACACAGCAACAACGAATAGAACATATTAAACTCAGAGTTTCCCTATAAAGTAATTAATAATTACCTTTAGTATGATACCCATTTGCTATGCATACCGTTCATGCGTTTAATTGGTTGCATCCCATTTTAAGTCGAATTGACGTACTGGTTTTTTGTAATTGGCATTGAACTACGGTAATTGTCTAGATTAGGTATTGTTTATACTTCAAACATTTCACGTTCCTAAATTATCTATCCCGATAACAATGACTTCAATTATATGTTAAAATTAGACTCATTTTAATTGCTGTCTATGCGGATTGTGAAGATTTAGGATATGAGAAAGTTAAAGCATTTTCAGAAGAATTTTCATAGTTTGCAGCGGAAACAATAATGGCTAAATCAATTAAATATTTGTCTTGGATAGGAATCGAAGTTTTCTATTTCGAGCCTTAACTTATTCAATTTTCTCCAGAGCAGCCCTGCAATATGATTTAAGTATAAAATGTTTGTAATAGAAGCTGCGAGGAATAAAATATACGATGGGACTCAACCTCTTTGAGTACCAAGACATGAAGGAATATGGTTAATTTATCCATGAAAAATCTCTACAAATTCAGTATAAGTACAACGCCTTTAAATTCAAATGGCTGCAGAGCCATTTTGCTTCCCATTGTTGGGCATAGGTGTCTCCTGCAATTACAAGAGACTAAGCAAGGGTCCATAGAGTCAAATAAATACTATTAAATGACTTCCTATTTTACTAATGACTAAAAAATATGGATACGAATTAATTGACTGAAATTTATTGTTACTTGCTTAAAAATGATTGCCAATAGTTTTTACTTACATTTAATCATCGTAACAATTGAATTCTTTATACATAGAACACACTAAAGATTTCCGGATACACGAAAAAAAAACTTTTTAACTCACAAACACAGCTGATTATTTGTTATCAATATAAAAAATAAATATAAGTAAATACGATATAAATAAAGATGCACTTTGTATGTAAACTACACTGGCGATGTTATTGTTCCGAGCGACTGCAATACTAAACGCGCTCGACCGGTGCCCTACAGATATGTAGGTACTGAGCGGGAAAAATTACGAACAAACGACAGTATAAGGAAAGGAATACGTTCATCTGTTTTAACCATGGGAAATTTTCAGTGCGTTCACGTTAGTCAATTGGAAACTAATATGCTAGTGTTATCTTAGAAAGTTTCGTATGTGCTACATACAAGGATTTTTACAAATTTCGCACTCGAAAGGACGAAACGGGTGAAGAAACTCTGAATAGTTTGAATAGGAATCAATTTTCATTTGATAGTTTGTGCGTCCTCGTTTTTAATTTAGAAGCTGTTCCTAAATTTTAATTTGGAATTTAAAAGTAAATTTTTCAATTTAGAGATATTGAAATTCGTAAAGAAGTTTGTTTAGAAATATAAACATAAATTTCCCGTTTCAGGGCTTTAAAAAAATGTTGTTTTGAAAGATTTTGTTCACTGTATCACTACAAAGCTAATTTAAAGCAAACGAAGTCGAGGGACAAAGCAGGTACGATGAATGTGTAAAAATATATTATGGATTTTTTCCGTAGAAGTACATATCAGTGTGCCCATTGATAATGAGCGTTATCTGCCCATGTGGGAGTCTTAATATGAATTTGTCTAACTTATGTACATATTTAATGTCCACTAGCCGCAGTCCACTATCTGTTTCATTAACCTCGTTTATACATAATACTTTAGTTATTTGTTACTTATTACATGTACTTAATGTATCATATTTTCGATATAATGTACAATATCCAATTATAATTGTATGTACATTACGTGTAACACGTAATATAACTATGGAGGATAATGATCATGTTTTAGAATCTATATTTAAAAAAAATACTACCTATATTATAAATAACTGTAACATTTTTATTAGATTTTACTTCAAATTCAGAGATAAGACTGTATGAATGTAAATGTTAATTTTCTCTGTGGAGATCCAGGAAAATTGAAAATTCAGATCTCATATAAATGAAATACATGAATTCATAGTGTCGTTTTCAAATATGTATTCATTATTTAAATTATTATAATCCAAAGGTTAACAAATGATACACACATCAGTAACCGGTACACAAACGCCTCTTTTAATTTTTCCCGCAAAATCTTTCATAGTCGGTATTGCTATATACAAAATTTGGAATATCATCTTTAAAGAAATCCTAGTAGAAATTAACTAGTCACAAAAACAACATTGAAAATTAGATAAACACACGATCACATTAAAAAAACCTGTTTATAAAGATCTGGATTTTAAATTCAGTAATATTTTATTTGATCTGTGCTTTCATTTGACAGTTTAATGCATTTGACATGTGTCATGCTTGACACCAGAATATAGTTCCAGTCGTTTTCTCTTCTTTTCATTCGCGCTCAATGCGTCGTGTGCTGCGACGCGCTATGTTGTTGTGATCGCTGTTTGTCTATGGGAGTGATTGCTCGTATTGAATCCGTGACTAAATATTTCATGTCCAGTGTTTTTATAGGAATTATAAGATATCTCGCATGACAGTGAATAAAATAAGAGCTTGAAGATGGCGTTGGAGGGTGTAAAAAGTGATAAAAGTGAGGAAAATAATGGCAATGTACCGGACGGCAAGGCGAACGGGATCGACAACAGAAGTAAACAGGTAAGTCGTCGATACATTTTCGCGAGATTTTCACCTTGTTTTTGTGTGAAATTGTGTTGGAACTAAATAAAACTTTCGTCTTTTCTTTCATAAATTATCAGTACCGAGTGCGGTGCGTAAAATAAGATTACCTAATCGAAAATATTGTATGCGGTAGAAAAGCGAGTTTTCGCGCAGCAGACTAGCGGGTGTACGGGGCGGGACCGGGACTTATTTGAAATAGGTGTCGACTGGTATATGACCTATTTTATTCTACGTTTTATGTTCCCCAAGCGTTAGCGTTTAAACATCTGCAACTAAAAACTTATAATGTCACAACGATCGGTTCTAATTATTTTGCAAAATATATGTATACGGGAGATGAGTTCGTTTGTTATTAGTAGGTAACGTGTTATCATTATGTAATAAAAGTTACAACTTCAGACATCCTGAAAATGTTGTTTAGCCCTACATAGAAAATTTTCTGTGTGATCCACAATTATGTTGAAGCGGCAATAGAACTCGTAGTTGTGAGAAGGTATTAAAAATTATAAAATGATAATATACATAATTGTTTTGATTTGTAAAAAAAAATTTCGTTACTGTTATTGCCATATTAAGAAATCCCTTATAATTTAGATACCACAATGTTATTACTAAATATGTTTTATTGATGTGCAATTACTTTTGCAGTTTGAATTTTTATGTTTAGTTGTATTTTGCCTGCAATTACTTTTAAATTTAGAATCCTATAAAAACGAATGGGTGTTTTTTTCTTTCAGCTAAAAAGAAAAATAATTACTCTGGTTTAAAATGTCCATTTAATATCAATTAAAATCTTATAATGTGTAATAGCTTCTATTAGGTTTTCTCAAAGCATTATCCTGAGTGGTGTAAAGAGGTCGGATTAATTGACCTAGCCTAGTGACCTAATTGGTCCCATTACTTACATCTTGTCATTTGCTATTTTTATTGTTTAGTGCTATCTTACAACCCATTTATCTTTATGGCCTGTGTTAAATGTAAATCTTAAAAAAACAATGCTTTTTCTCTGTACATGGATTTCCTAATTGTGTAATAATAATAATAATAATATCATGGGACAAGTTCACACCACAACTTTCTGATCTTAAATTAGACAAAGCCTGTACTATGCTTATCAGCCAGCCGATGAAGCACATATATGAATTTCTAAACACATACTTACATAAATAATTCTACATGCAATCACAGAAAAAATATGCTTGTCACACAAGAATTTCTCCTGCGTTGGAATTGAATCCATGAGCCATTTTTAGATAGACGTGCCACTGGGCCAACGGATCACTCAAATAGTAATACCCATTTTGCGATACAAGAACTGTCTGCTAGTGGA
>DWEM01003165.1:0-11044 GCA_018245935.1 Agara belti belti | reverse complement strand
CGCGCTCTTCTCTTGTTTTTAATTTCTTTTTTTCTAAAGAAGCGTGCCAGTTCCATATTTGAAATCGGTAACAATATAGTTTTTATATTTCGATTCGAATTTTAAATATTTGTTTACTCTTTTTGAGTAATGGCCACTGAAATAAAAATGACAAAAGACGGATCATGAAATACATAGAGCTTGAGAAACAACCCGAGATGGTTAACGCTCGTTGCAATAGGTGCTTGTAATCTTTTACGCCCTTCACAGTAACGAGATAGATGTAAAGTAATGTACACAATTTTCTTCGGTTCTTTGTTTTAATAAAGTTTCGTTGATTATAATATTCTGCGTTCATTTTATTTACATACCTAGACTTCTTTCTGCGTTTTATTCTTAACTACTTAGGCCCTTATTTTACGTGTGCCGTTATAAGTGTTTTTGGTGGAATTATTATAAACAACTACTACATTGCAGGAACAACCACTTATGTCACACTCTCATTAATTTAATTCGTTCGCAAACACTGGCATGAATAAATTAAAGTGTAGAAACATAATCATTTTATAGGTTATTGTTTCATAGCGTTGTTGCTCAACGTTGTTAGCTCACCTGCACTAGCGCAGTGTGACCCTGTTGACCTAGTACCGGCCGCATTTTTGTGTGAGAATAATAACATCGGTACACAAATACTCGTAGATTATGGTAAATACATTATCTACCCAAAACGCAATCAATCACCAGAAAACAAAACAAATCAAAAGCGTTCATTTGCATAATTATGAACGGTTACAAATTGAATGGTTACAGAGACGTTTGAACTTTCATAATTCTGATTTTTTTTTCTTTTTAATTTAGAATTTGCGATGACGACATCAGTCCTACTCGTCCAGTTATTTCTTTGTCTTTTGATAAAATAATTACATTTGTGATAGAAACATTTCAGTTTTACGGTATTCCGGTATTGTCATGATTATCGTCTAATATTTGTTTATCCTATGTATATCGCTAGGGATTATTGAACTTTATTTAACGAAATTTGATCAACTTTGAACATCTCTTTCAACAGCGTTGGGAAAAAAAATTCTACATACTTACGGTATAAAAAAGTCACGTTTTGCCGTTAGATTTTCTCCCTAAGAGATGATGTAAGTACGAGTAGGTACTTATATGAAACTGAAAGATATTTTTATTTAAAGATTCATAAAACATAATTTTTTATAGAAATGTGATAAAATTAAGTGCATTATTCAAAATTAAGTATACAACTGTGATGAAAGTGAGAGGTATTTTTTTTTAGAAACTCTTTTATAATTACTGAAAATAACAATTCAATTATTATGAAAAAAATATTTTTTCATCAACGCCCGTTTTTATCCTAGTCACTTTAAGACGATAAAAAAATTAGAAATGGCATATAAATAAGTTTCACTTCTTACGTGTACAGCCAGATGAATGCAGGTTTTTAATGTTTTAATTAGAAGTTAACTTAATTCATTACATTGGCCTTTTTAATGCCACTTTAACGGTGTTTACTAAGACTAAAAGACTATGGTGACCGGACAGCTGATAAACTACACATATACGATACGTACTATATAAAACTTATATAGATATTATTATTACACCCGGACATAGAACAAACAAATGCGCCCAGCACATAAATAGTTTTCCTGAGTGGAATCGAACCCACGATATCCGGTATACCAGTGAAGGTCTTTACCTTCACTGGTATGGTATCTCTTGGTCTGGTAAAGACCAGACCAAGAGACCATTTAGATTTGTTTATGAAGTGGTAATTATATCTACTATACTTATTTTATACAAATCTAAAATTCTATTTGGGATCACACAATCACACATACAAAAACCGCTTAACTGTACCGAAGTTGTTAAAATGTCATAATTATGTCATATCAGGATCGGGATTGAACTTTTTTTTTAATTTGTTGCACTGCACATTGAAAATTCGTTCAATAATGTTTTCATATAGAAATAAATAAAAATAAACGTTGAAGAATATGACGTAAATGGTATATAAACGAAGTGTTTCAACCAGCTGTATATTTGCGCAATGCTATGAGATTCCATCACTATATCACGAACATGGAAACGCAGCGGCCTACGTGCTCTGCGGTTACCGCGAAACCATTAGCACTGACACACTAGAACATCGTTTAGAAACATACAAAGATGAGATTTTTAGTTTTATTTATTTACACATTATGCGGTTTTAATCCTTTTCACTTTCTAGCTAATTCCTTTTAATAGTCAATCAACAATAGAAGACTGAAATGGAAATAGAAAACTGTAAGTAATAAAATGAATAATATTTATTATTAATTCTTTATCATAAATTTTATTACAACATAATTTCATTATATCTATTTGCGTTTTACGATTGAATAACACTCGCTATAACGGCGAAGAAAAACATCGTGAGGAAACCGGTATACCTTAGTAATGGTCTTTAAGGTCTGTAAAAAATTTGCTGACGCACTTGGGCGATGTGCTAGAGCTAGACTATGGCTTTAAGCCTTCTCAGAATGAAATACCTGTATCTAGCACTAAAACATAAAAAGGTTCAAAATATAATACATATAACATATGCATGTACCTACATACCTACGAGAATCCAGGAATAGTAATAGTAGGTTGTACCTACATACTTACATATTTTAAGTAGGTATCCTAACCTACGTTAATGCAATTCAGATTAGAAGAGATAGCTCTTTATTAGTGACCTCTACAATAAAGTATATCTATCTACGCTTGGGTTACTTATCTAGGTGGATTTTAAAAAGCTTTATAAATTCCACTCAACATAGCAGTTCGTGGCCAAGCACACGTGCATACACATAATATGTATATTGGTATCCATATATTCTGTAATGATGCGCGGTTTGTATTCACCGTCCGTACGATCAAACACTACATGCAGGTAACGGTGGAAACTCAACACAATTTTATTTAACTGCTTTATGTACGGAAATGTAAAGCAGTTTGCATATTTTTGGCCTTTTTTTTAAATTCTCGCTTTTAGTATGTTAGCTACAAAACGTGTCATATTTTAGGAGATACACAAAAAATTTAAGAAAAGACACAACTCAAAGTTCACGGTCGTCGCTGAAACGAGCTCAACACGACGCCGTCGAATTCAGTACGTACCTACATAGTTAGAATTGCGAAGAATAATTATACCCTACAATTTATGGTTGCCTGGTAGACTTAAACGGTTCAAATTTGAAACTTGTTATGATGAAATTTGGTAAGAAGCCTCGGTGTGAGACATATTATTGTATTTGAAACAATACGTTGTATGGGAATTTCAATTACGCGGGAACGTAATTGCATTTAAAAGTTAGTAGGTACATAGGTAGCAGCTGTGCCGTATAAAATATAACAAAAAAGTGGAGAATTCGCCTGTAGAAGATTAATACGTTTGTCATTCAATATCAGTTGTTTTCAAGCCTGTTTTATGTTTGGAAACGGGTCTCCTGTCAAAAGGAGAAGGTTTAAATTCTAAAGACTATATTCTATGTACAGTTTGTGCGGGTTGGCACACTTCACACGCCTCAGAAAATATTATGAAGAAGTCTACGATGTATAGGTTTCCCACGATGCTTTGGTTTACGATAATACCGAATGATATTTAATCGTAGAACACAATTTTAATGGAAAGGCCCAGGCTTGTGCCAAGATCGACCAGTCCCCCGCAATTGTAGGCTAGTTTAATTTAAATACTACTTGAATGATAATCCAAATTACATTAATTATGACCCTTATACGCAACTAACACAATTAGACGCTAGCCGTAGCTAGGTAGATATTAACTATTATAACAAATATTTGTCAATAAATAGGTTACATTCGTCACAATAATTTTGACTATTAAAAATTGCAATTAATGGTTATAATTTATCTACAATTTCAAGCGAACCCAATTACCACTGAAAATAATCGATCATAGGTACCTACTGTAATTGTAAGGTCAAGGTCTTTAAACTACAATACATTCTCAGCGCCATTTTAGGCGAAATAGTCGTAAAATTGAGATTTATATTTATGTTGACTAAAGTAGGTACCATTAATAGTTCAGTCATTAATGTCGTTATCGTGATTTATCAGTATTCAACAGTAATTTACCGATTGATTTACGTACGTCATTTACGCCAAAGGAATGAATGAATGGGCATGCCGATCCGATGTGAACGTCCTCCAATACGTTCGTGGATTTACTCAGTTATGTGTCAATGCACTGGATGCAACTGTAATACATCCATAAATCACCAGCTTTTTGCTATTAAAATAACATTTAATAAATCGTAAATGCGATTTTAAACAGGATATCCTTATTAAAAACACATAACCAACTAAGAGCATCTTCATTAGGTCTTAAATAATTTGTTACCGTCAATAAAGGCATGTATTAAGCGTTCAAATATACGATGATCTCTTGAAACTGAAATTAATGATAACAAGAGGGTCGTAACTGAACTTCTAAAGCTGACTGAAAATCCGGTAAGCGTAGACTAGTACGAGCTATTTAGGTTATGTAAATCAAAGTATTTGATTTCATTATATAAGTGGATAGTGAGTGAGTGGTATCTAATTTTAATTAAAACACGACTTCATTCTTCGTTGCCACAATTATACCGAGAGAAAGTGACAAGTGGCAGGGGTTAATATTATCTGTGACCTCAACGCTTAACGGAAAATTGCACATTACCGGTAATTATAAGATTCGTGCCTAGTATACGTACCTACTACATTTTTTATGAGGCAGCTTACTGTCAAATTGGTAGGCAATGTTATCTAATAGTGGCTACCGACAATGAAAGACCTTGTAATTTTATTTCATAACACAATTTTGATTTAGTTTCACGTTATTAGTGTATTCCCTACAGTTCACACATATAATACTTTTATTTGTATAAATGCGAACCTAAAAAATATAACCTAGAAATTTTCAGACATGTGAATAGGCTTTTGAGTTGTTCGCGGATCATCTTAAAACCAATGTACGGGTCCTATAAGTCTTATATTACTATGCAAAGCAGATATATACTAAAAAAGCAGGGTCGCGGCCAAATGCTTGCCTATTAACTTAACTTATTAACAAAAAAAACCACATGTCACTGGTACGTAACATATATTGCTTAAGCATAGCTTAAAATTTATAAGTTTAATGAAAAATTAAAATCATTGCGTAGTTACAAGTTGTGATCGCAATATCTCCGATGGACACGTATCTGGAAACACACTTTCCCAAACGCCTAGCTACCATATTTCTTGCTTCGTGTCGCCTTATTTCACCTAGTTTCGTAGCGCGCCCGCCTCTTGTGAAAGTACACTTGATATAGCACTGGACAAACCTGAAGGCGGTCTATTATTTACGCACTCACCTATTTACCGAGCGTCATGAGCTCTAACATTTCTCGGGTTGAGAGCCAAGCGAAAACTTCTTTTTTGTAATTCTATATATTTATTACTTATTTTTATTATTACAATGTATCAATATGTTTCATATATGTAAAATAAAACAGCAACGAGAAATATATTTTCTTGATGGTGCAGCGTCCAAATCAGTTTTGGGAATTCTTGAATGTTGTCCTGTGTGCAATTTGTTTGTATGCAAAAATTTTAGTGTCTGTCTGTGATTTCAAAATAACTGAGTTTTCTTAAGTTCTTATAGTTATTTACAGCATACTAAAACGCAAAAAAACCTTTTAAATTTTTGTGTCTTTCTGTTTGTCGACTGCTGACCCGATTTTATTGGGACTCATTGGAAGGTAGAGAAGGTTAGAGGGTAACATATAGGCTACTTTCTATCCCGAAATTCCCGCGGTATCGGGATTTACGCGGGTAACACCGCGGGGCATAACTCGTATAAAAGTTAACTCTTTAATCAGTCTCTTTGTAGGCGGTTACATGTTTTCGCCTCTTCCCAAGCCACACTTTCTTTTCAGCTCAAATACTTTAGTGAAATTTGAGAAAAAAAGAATATCTAAAAATTTCAATTATGCTTCGCTTCTGTTATCCGCAAAAACTTATTACACAATTAATAGCTACCGACTGTCGAGTGAAATAAATGTAACGGCGACACAAAACGCAATCGAAAAGAGAATACAGGAAGTCGGAGGCTTCACGGGCGGAGAGGCTTCACGGGCGATTAGTCATCGGACGATGGTCGGTATATATTTTTTACGAGTTGCGCAATACTTTCGTTTGCACTTCGACTTTATGACAGAACAATAGCAGGGCGTAATTAATAAGCGGTAGCGATTGTTAGCAATGAATTAAAAAGCCCATTTTATTTCGACTCTCTTATTGTTCTACTGCTGGATACAGACTTCAAGACTGGTCTCCTAAGACTGAGAGGGCTTTATATCTTAGTCCACCCACGCTGGTCTAGTGCGGACTGGTCGACATCGCACACCTCAGAAACATTATACATTTTTACAACCTCTCTAAGGTGAGCAGGTTTCCTCGGGATGTTTTCCTTCGCAGTTATTGTAATATTTAAATTTTAAGTTATAAAACGCACGGAACAGGTCAGATGTGCGCGCCTGGATTTGAACCCAGACTCCGGAGTGGGAGGCCGAATTTCATACCACTAGGCTATCACTGCTTATTGTTTCTGCTAACTACCAGAACAATTACAGGGGACAATAGAATACTATATAAATATATACGATTATAAAAACGATCACGGTTCAGCGCGTCACTTGAGCCACAGCAAAACGGCCACGCTGTCGCCCGTCACTTGGGCCGCAGCAAAACGGTATTAGTATAACAACCGCCATCAGTTGGAAACCGTTTCAAAAGCGAAATAGATAACAATTTTGCGGCGAGAGCCCGCGCCAATACCCCGCCATTCGTGACGCATTGTCGCGAAGGAGCCATGGATTATATACCGTGTGTCGACTTTCATTCTTTGTCGTTTCTCAACCTTTTCATTGTTCCACATCTGGATACGTAGCTTCTCTTATGAGAGGATTTAATTCCATGTCTTTTGTCTATGAAGAGAGTGACGAATGTAGAAGCACGTCGGGTTTGTAAGAACAGATATTTGGCACTCGGTGCGCCCTGCCTACCCCAGTCAGGACCTGGCGTGATGGTATTACTTTTTAACCCTTCTTTTGATTCGCTGCCAGATACGAGTCTCCTCTCGTCGTGAGATTTAAGGCCAGTCTAGCATGCTGGCTCACTGCGGATTGGCAGACGCACATCTCAGAAAACATTATTATATTTTATAACAAAATCTTAAGTGTGCTGTGTTCACATCATGATACAATAAGCATACAAGATAAGTTGTATTTTTTTTCGATCCTTTTCCCGGTCCACTGCTGGACCGGTCTCCTCTCATACCGAGGGATTTAGGCCATAGTCCACCACGTTGACCAAGTTCGGATAGGCAGACTTACACACCTCAGAACATATACTTTATAACATCTCCAAGGTAAAAAGGAATGAACCTTGTAATCAAAAAACCTTTTAAATCAAAATTTATTTATTTAAAGGAAACAAAAAAATCGGAAAGATACAACAATATTCGAGGGTATGACACTTTGTACTTAAATAACTAACGAATAGAACATTTCCACTGATTAAAATCTTATTGTGGACACAATTTCTAACTCAGTCCTATAGACCTACAGACAGACGCTAACACATATTAATATTCAATTCAAAGGATTAATTATCACAATAATCACCACTCATTTGTGTGTAGCGGGCAATTTTTTCAAATAACATCGAATTGAAACCCCTTCCACAGTAAATGATTAGATATTGAGGAGCGTACAGACTAAAAGAGTTATGTTAGTGATGTACTGTATTTATCGTAAAACCGCTATGAACCGGATGCAATTTAAATATCATTAGTGCGATAACATCCGCTGTAGTGACGTACCCCAGTTGGGTGGTAACGTAACGTTATCAAATATGGTAGCGTCTTTATACATTTAACTGATGTATCTAATAAACAGCATAGACAAACCAAACTACACCATGCTCTATGGTTTTATCGTACTACAGAACAGTTAAAACAGAACGTTCACATTTCAGCACACTAATACTATATATACTCTATGGTATTACATTTATTACGTTCAAAATAGTTTATTCCAAAAATATGATGATTTTTGTACATATGTGACCCACGATAATAATACATAAATCTACCCAGGATAAATAAGTTAAGTACCAAAATACGAGCAGTCATATCACACGTTCTAAATTTTGTTATAATCCTAAAATTGTTAATCTGTATTTTGAAACATACAATTTTTATGCGTATCATACAAGTTTAAAAAAAAAATCCAAACTTTTATTAGGAAAATACACAAAAATATAATTCAAAATAGGTACCGTTTTAAGATCAATGTTTCGTATGTACGTCGCATTTACATTCCGTTAAAGTGTTTCAATGCGATTAAAATTTTAAGTAAACGTAATTAAATCATATACTAGATTCATATTAAGACACCTAACGTCAAACGGTCATTGCACTCAAAAATATCAGTAATTACATCAATTCAAATGGGAAAAAAAATATAGGACAGAAGTAATAATGAATTAATTACCTCCTATTAGATGGTAGATGTTGTTTTAATTTGTCCAACCATTTTGAATATATATATATTATTACTTGTACTTAGAGACCCTACTATATACTATGTATTAATTAGTAATTGGACTGGATACTGACTAATATCAGATTATCAGTACTATTTACACAACCACTTATCTAAAGCATAGTTATGGCGATCTATCATCTAAAACAATCACAGTTAGGATTAAATTATTTATAATAAAGAACAAAAATGAGAAGTGAAAACAATCTAATCGAGAATAGGCTTATATATTTAAAAAAAAATCATGTACAGGACTTCTCTCTTATACAGGACTCTTATAGATGCAGTCATGTAGGTGGGCAAGCATTTTCAAAGTTTAGTTACAAAAATATTCATAGTAGAAAAAAAATAAGGCTACTATCACACGGATCAGCCTACAAAAAGATCGTAATGACAGCATGTTGCATTGAACTTACTGCTTAAGCGAAATTGCAAAGTAAGTCCCATTGGGTTACTTTCACTTTGTGTAATGTGTTATTTCAATACCGATGCTGAAATATGGATTGCGCGCGAAATTTAAATTTAAGCGTCATATGGAATTTCAATTGTTACCACCGTTGAGTATTTATTCAGCATCAAATTAATGTTTTCAATTGTTTCATAAATTTTTTATAGGTTAAGTAATAACATAAGAGAATGCTTACTTATGAAGTCTTGAACTGATATAAACTCAGATCTTATAAATATATCGAGTGAAACTGCAAGCTTACACACGATATACCGCCTCGTGTGTAGACCGCCTTTGCAACATGTTGACTACCGCTCTGTGTGTGAGTACCCTTAACAGATTTTTGGATTCAAATTACTAGTGATTACACTCTGTATATAAAGGGAAATAGAGGCACTATTTAATTACCGAACGTTGGATAAACAAAATTAAACATCCCTAATACAAAAATACATACAACTTAAATAAGTATTTCTCGTGTCATGAACCACTTTAACTGTAAAGATGGTGACACATTGACAACCCGTAACCGGATATTATATCTCTTGTTGACCTTTATCTCTATAGATAAATTAAACAAAAGACTAGAATGAAATCCTCATTAGGCCTCATAATATTGCAATCTACGGTTCTATTCAAAGCAACGTAAAAAAAATCGCTGACGTTTTAAAAAAGCACTTGTGTTTTTTAGAAGAATGAGTGCTTGAACGTTCGAATTTCGAATTGTGCTGGACATTACATTTGTCCTAAATCAGTGCTTGTGCCTTCGAATTTCAAATTCGACTAATTCTCTTTATGAATTAGCGCTTGTGCATTCGAATTTCAAAATAATTTATAACATGACTAAATAATGAATTTATACTCAATTTTCAGCTACGACATAGATTATATATTTTCAATTGAAATTTCAAATTCAACTACATATATTTTCTTTAAGAATTAGCCCTTTTGCACTCGAATTGCAAACACTATAGTAAACTTCAGTAGTATTAATAGCAAATAATGAATGTGCATTTAATTATTCTTATTGTTTTGCAGGATTTTTCATCTACATGCTATAATAATTATTATTTTCGTCACAAAAGTATTCTTATACAAATTATGAAAATAAAGTGGCAAAAAGTTACATTTTAGTACTTAACTGTGCTCTGCTATGAATCTAGATTGTAGATAACTTATATTAATGCAATGAAAATATATAAAAAAAAAAATTATACAAAAACTATATTACAACTAAATATTTGGTACGTAAATATTGCATGACGTAATGGGAGAATAAAGTTGCAAATTTAATAATAAAGGTTCAATAATTGTCAACGAGTATCATATTTCTAAAAAGGCTATTAAAGTAAAATAGAAAAAAACTGTATAAAAATAACGTAATTGTATGAGATATTTTTTCATATCATAAAGAAAAAAAAACTTTTTTTTAACATAGCGAGGTACATCAAAAACGGTTCAAGCTATTACCTTCTACAGTCCTGTACCATATCGAGGGAGAGCGGGCTAGCGCTATACGGCCCGGTGGGTGCGTGCGAGCGAGAAGACACGATATCGATATTACATCGGCTATTTACAGTTGTATAACTACTCACGAGACGTTGAAAAACAATGTGTTATCCAATAATACATTTCAAGGAAATAGAGATATTACTTGCTGGACAATTACAAAACTGATAGACAATATCTAGGGCTGTGACCAGTATATTTACTATGAGAATTTTAATTCGCATTTAAGCAAAGATTCCTAAGTACACACTGATAATAATAATTTAATAATTACCGGAGACAATTCCACATACGGCTATCCGATTCCAAATTAGCTAATTGAATGCCCGTGTTATGGTAACCGGACAGCTGATAAACATACATATACACATACACATACGATATAATACTTATATAGATGTTTTATAACGACCAGAGACGGGACAAACAGATGCACTCAACACACAAATGTTTGTCCCGGGCGAGAAAC
>DWEM01003164.1:0-11044 GCA_018245935.1 Agara belti belti | reverse complement strand
AGACAGACAGACAGACAGACAGACAGACAGACAGACAGACAGAGTTACTTTCGCTTTTATAATATTAGTATGGATTTGAAGTTTTTCGGTCACTACAATCCATTTGCATTTGTGTATACAACAAATAGGCAAAAGCACCCCTTTAAGGAACGAAAGAAGTCGGTCACAACACAGCCTCGTTGTTGCGTACAAAGTTGAAAAGCCATATGTGTTTAATCTAGAACACAACAATGTAAGCCCAGTAGCAAAAAGTAATGCAGCAGTTGTTATAACGGCAGTTGCATTTTTCGATACATAACAGTAAACAATATTACAAATGGTAAACAACATTGCATTGACGACCTTTGAAAACTACGTTTGAAAAGTTTTTCAGGGTTTTAAGGTAATCTATCTCACATACAATCGATGAAAAAAAGTCGCGTACTAAAGAATAAAAAAGAGTTTACCTTACCTACATAATTTTACCTCACTATACTTATATACGTTTCGATGACAAACATTGCGGGTCCGTTAGATAAGTGCAACACTGAATTGTAAGTAACACACTCGCTATCTTTTTGAGAAAATTCCTCGCGACTCACAAGCGCCGAGCCGAGCGAGTTGCAATTCTTGCGACTTGATACCAGCTATTTTTCCGCTGCATATTTCATTTCCATTTGCAAATGCCAACGAGCCAGCGAGGCTTACGATCAGCATTCATGTTTGCTTTAAGCCGTTGCATGCATTACGCCCCGTATACGACGACACGCCTACGTACAGCGTCCTATATCCCTATATGCGGCAGAAGTTCATGAACTGAGAAGCCCCCTCGTTCCGCTCTCGTTAACTGGAGCAAGATTCGCTATAGATGCTTACCGCGCATTTTGTTTAGGATAATTTTAAGATTTTTGAGGAATTAATTTTACTATCTGACCAAATGTGTCGTTACAAAGGAATATAAGAAAAAAAAATACAGACGAATTGAGAACCTCCTCCTTTTTTTGAAGTCGGTTAAAAATAACGCAGTAGGTTTATGTTATGCTAGTGATGACTTTCACAGAATCTGGTAGACATTCCCCTCTGGCCAAAATTTTTACATCGCCGTAACTCCTGATCTAAACTACCATCTAATTGTGGGCACTAACTAACTAATACTGACTGAACTACTATAGATCTGAATAGATCTATATTCATTCATTCAATAGATCTATATTCATTCTTCAGGAATCTGAATGGTTACAAATGTCGAGGGGCGGCAGCGGCCGTGTTTATACACAGCTGCCTGCTCGCTAGCCGCTTTCGTTAGATGAGAACAAAAATCTCCGATACGGTTTACCAACAATTCCCAAAAAATAATAATCATTACGTATTGTTTGAAGTGCGCTTCGTAATCAAAAGCTCGAGCAATTTAACCAACAGCAATCACTCATTCAATAGGTGACCGGTCCTGATGAATTGATTGATTATACAAGTGCGTCAGAACTAGCCATTCGCGTAATAATAAAAATAGACTAAATAAAATATCTGTCGTGTTCATAATGGATAATAATTATAACGTGCAAGAGAGAAATAAAACTATTTAACATAAAAGTAAAATGAAATCCATTATGTATCCAGTGCGAACTTGTGAAAGTCTCCCCGATAGAGCGCATTTTATTTGTATTCATTTTAATAGCACAACTCGACCGCGAATGGAAGTGTATACATAAACATAAGACACTTTAAAAGTTATTACAATGTATTTCATGCTGATTGCTATCAGTTTATGCTAATGCTTTAACATAAGGAGAAGTGGCATCGCGTCGTCGGCACACACCTGCGCGTTACCTACTCGCGATGATAGAAGAAGCATTACGCGATTTGACTGCCAATACATCGCCAATGCACACTTGTGATGATTTTCAAAAGAAATTACCATGAACATTGAAGAAAATCTATTTTATCTTTTTACATTTTTTATACTCAAATCAAAGCGAATGGCAAATGGAAAAATTGAGATGGCAAAGCTTAGAGAATCTGATTTTCAATGAAATAATTGATAAACAGTGGTAATAGTAGCAATGGAATAGTAGTATGTATGCTTATGTATAACGTTCCCAGTAACCACAATCTATTATCTGTTACCACGAACGCATTTTGCGAGATAACATCAAAACCGGTGCAGTCGCGGGATATTGAAAAACAAACTGAGTGAAATGGAACGCATTGTGACGAAAACCATGCAGCTAGGAAGTGAGCAGTTTTATTACAATTACGTGCAGTCGAAACTGTCACGATTGTCCAACAACGCGGTGAACGTGTGACGCTATAGTTTTTCAGTACCGTGTCGAATAATTTCTACGGTGCCTTTTAAAAATTGTCATTACAACGGCAAACTGTTTAAAACACGAGATGACTCACGGAGTCGTCGCTACCTTTGAGAATTAGGTTGGCGCCTCGCATCGTAGCTTGGTTCTTCTTGTTTTTTGTTCACTGTGGACTGCTTATTGGCTATACTGATCTTAATATCGTCAACACACGAAGTTGGCGAGTTGGGTGAATATAACCAGATTTGATATTGACGAAAGGTTGGAGAGATTTCAGCAGCAGATGTATAACAGCAGCTGGACGTGATGCTTACGCTCGAGAAGAAAAAGCTTATTACGGCATAAGGACAATTGTTGACCAAAATACCAAACCAAAATACAAGAATGCAAGAGACGATGCCGCGCTATTACCACTTATGCATCAATTTTCCATATAATACAAATTGACTCAAATCAATGCTTAGCACCATTTTGTGCCTCAAAATATGGCATCAATCGTTGTGTTTCTCTAAATTTTAAAGACAAAAATAATTCTAAACGACACACGACCATCAAACGTTAATTGAACAGAAGCCGGTTTTAATAAAGTTCTTTCATTGGGCATTTTATGACAGAAAGTTTGTCCATGTATGTAATTGAATTATAAACACTGATAAGATTTATGAGGGAAATCTTAAAGCAAAGATGGTTATTAAGATCAGTACTAAACACGCCACCTGCGTCGGTCGGACACACAAGATTTAAAAACTATATTTCTCAATTTTATAAAATTTTTCTTTTAATGGAAACTAGCTTTCGACGACTTCGTCCCGCGCATATATTATTATACAAATGTTATTATATATATAAACCTTCCTCTTCAATCACTATATCTATTAAAAAAACCGCATCAAAATCCGTTGCGTAGTTTTAAAGATTTAAGCATACATAGGAACATAAGGACAGAGAGAGCAACTTTGTTTTATACTTTTTACAATTACAATTAAGATCATTTTTAATTGTAATCGAGAACATATGTACCTATTTTCATTCGTCTAAGTCTAGAATTGAAAAATTTCCATACATACTTCGCCCTCCCATTTCACCCCCCTAGGGGTTGAATTTCATATAATCCCGTCTTAGTGAGCACTTACGTCCTTAAAAGAGTCCGCATGCAAAATTTGAAACTCCTAGTACCTACTTGTAGTTTCTGAGATTTCGTGATGAGTGAGTGAGTGAGTGAGTGACCTTTCGCTTTTATATATATAGATGAGCACAAAAGACGAAGTCAAATCAATATTAACTTGTTATTACATGAACATATCATACCTTATCAGCAATCTTAAATAAAATCAATTGAATATGCGTGAAACGAGATATCCTTATACGAATAATCAGTAATTTGACACAGTCTTCCGTTGGCGAACACAAGAATAAATCCGATGTAAACAGATGCAATAAACGTATTCTGCCGTTTAAACCTCGTACACACTACCTACTACCTCGTACCTACTACTTTAAAATGATACTAGTACCTTCTATGAGAATAATTAAGAACATTTAATTTTATTACGGTGTTACAAAGTAATACCGTTTGTATGTGCATTTTGCATTTCACTGCAATCTATCATTGAAATAAAGATTATGTTCAATTTCCTGAAAGCTTTGCCTACCTATTTTAATAAGGTAGTTTTAGTCGTGTTAGCATATTTTCAGATGTAATTATGAAGGAAACAAGTGTAAAAAATTGGATATAATTCTAAATAATCCTCCATCGTGGGTACTACATGAAAGTCTTTTTGAAGAACATTCTGTATATTCGTAGCAATAATACCACCACGACAACTTGACGCAGCTATGCCGGGACAGATACAAATGCGACGGCAAAGAAAATATACGACGTGGATACGTGATATGAAAAATACAGCTATAAATAAACATTTTTAGTCGTCCTTTTACAGTGCTAAGCGCTAAGCACCAAGCGAGAACAAAATATCAATCAACGGCGCGTGATTACGTTAGCTTTTTTATTTATATTATATGTACCATAGACTAGCGTGTGACTGTAATGTTGCCTGATGGGAAAATAAGATGCGTCCTACTATGGACGACGCATACATTGAAAAATCAAATGATTTTAGTAACATAGAATATATACACATCAAGCAGAAATACTTACACAAATGTCACATTTTACAATATAATATGAAAAGATGTGCTCTCACTGATTAATTCATCATCACAGAGCCCAACCTACTGAAGCTAGAACCATCAAATTATGGACAGTAGATTCCTTTTATGACGTAAGTACTCATTAAGGAAGCATGTTTTGGTATTCCAACCCCGAGGGGATTAAATAGGGGTTGAGAGTTTGTTTGAAAATCCGGCAAGTTTTAAGCAAGCACTCTATATAATGGTATTTAGGGTTTTGGTTGAAATGAAAGTGGCTGCTGTGCGAAATTGAGAATTTTACATGAATAAGATTTGTTCTAGCTTCGACGTGGGTGAACACAAGTTTTATTACTTTCTAACTACATCCTAGTACAATAATTGTATAGTTACAAGAAAACGAACTCTCGAACATATCGCGTACCACGCTAATTACTGTCGATTGCGATGATGGATACGGTGCATAAAAATGATTTCAGGTGAGTGTGACGGGCGCCGTGAGGCTGACGGCGAACCAAACCAGCCTCCTGCGCTGGTTTTGTGGTTTATGTATTCACACGTAAGCCTACGCGCCGACCAATCTGTCGTTGCAGTTAACATTTTCTGCATTACCGTAATCGCAATTCACCCACCGTTTCGTCGTTTTGTCGCGGAACTTGCGTGAGTTTCGGTAAACGAAAGTCAAAAAGATTTAAATATACTTTGCTATTGTAAGCATATAACGCGTATTTGCCATTTCTAGTAATTCTTTCTCTGAGGTCTCTGACAATGAACCGGTCTGTCTGGCTGTCCGTCTTTTTGTAATAAAACGCGTTGGACTATGTAAAGATACTCTTAAAATGCAATCTATTTGTATGAGCCATGCGAACAAAAGAAAAATATTTACAGGTCAATTAATGTCTTGCATTGAATTTACTGAATAAATTATTTATCATTGATTGAAAGTTGAAAATAGATTTATTAGCACATTCTTGGAATAATAAGGTTACCGGATGTATACCTAACTGCTATTAATTATTTTAGATTTGTCAGGATGTTATGTGTAGAGCATATTATATAATCTACATGTATAAGTAATACTTAAGAGATATTAAAATTTAATGATACTGTTTCTTTAATGTAAAATACGTGAAAAATAAATCAGTTTGTTGGTAAAATATTATATTAAAAGTTTCCCTTAGTGTGTTTTACTATGACTCGACGTTTATCTTATCACCGATATTTACATACGGTGCAACGTGTCACGCCTCTGCATGCGGGCCGACATGCGAATAATAATTACTGCAACCAACTGCATGTAATCTTATATAGCGAGCATGTTCCATAAGGTATGGTAGACGTGGAGATATTTGATGAGATGTTAAACATGCCTGATTACATACCCGTTTCACTAGAAAATTATAAAGTTAATGCACTAGCCAGTGCCCCGTACAATGTTGTAAGTATGTACACATATATACATATAGCATAATGGTAACTGAATTAATTAGTTGGGAAGCGATCAACGGGCGCAGTGGGATACGATACATATAATTTTACATTAGCAATTAGTCGATGGTACACTACAGATATGCTGCGCCGGTAATCGCCGACTGCACAGACTGTGCGCGTGCGGTGGTCTAACGGGCCGGCGATAATCGCAATCAGATAAAAAAAAATACAGCGCGCGAGTACATAACGGAGCGCGCGATGCGCTCCGCCCGTCATCTCGACCACGGCTGCGCTTGCACGCCGCTTTCTAAGCATTTTCCTAAGCATTTTTCAAAGGGACTTCTCACACGCCTTGTCGTCGAATCTATCAAACGCTCTCAAAAACTCTCTTATTACCACTGTCATATTAAAGTTTCCGTTTTGCTAGCGAACGCTACAGGGTAAAGGAAACCTTTTCTTTAAGGTAAAATTGTAACCAAATTTGAAAGCCTCATCACTGATCCTTTCAACATCAGTCTAATCGACCTGGCAACCGACGTACCGTGTAGTACGTGAATGCAAATATTTATGTTATATAATTATCATTAAAAATATTAACACAAAACTACCGATTTAACACAAAAATATGAGGCGCTTCTCTATCCGGTTTTCTTATAATATTGATTTTAAAACATTGTATAAAAGGAAACATAATAATAGATAATTTTCTGCCTAGCTGTACTTCAACGTATTGAGACTTTATGTATGTTTATTTCATAATTAAGATGAGCTTGTAACATTATTTTATACTACTACATTATTAACATCAAGTATTCATTTAAGATATTCACAAAAGATAAATATGACCACGGATTAGCATATTTATATGCGTTCGATACTTCAATACAGTAGATGTTAACGAATGTGCAAACACGTTAAATACATTCACATATCTAGTTAAACTTGCGAATCAGCAATAAGAATCGTTACGAAACATCAAAGTGATGTATCATCGTAGAAAAGTAAATTTCTATTCGGAGCGGACCACCTCGATCGTTAAAGTTCATTAAACTCCAATGCAATATTGCAATTTCAGTCCAATTCTATCATTCATTTATAGTGATTCATTTACCAGAATCGCCGTGTAGCGCAACGTATCGATGAGATATCAACTTATAGATAAAATATCGATCTAACAGACGTCTAATAGACCGGAGCGAGTTGAGGAAATCGATAAATATTTTATTAGCAACTATTGATTCTCAGCTTGCATGTAGGTAGGTATATCTCAGTGCTATAATATCATTTAAGATGATTGATGTGGAACAAGTAGGTATAGTTGTACGTACATTACGCTCGACAACAACATCATTAAAAACATTTTGATTTATGGGAAAAGAAAGCGGTATTCGTGAATCTGATAAAAACCGTGTACTCTCGCATAGTTCAACCGAAGATTCTCGGTAAACCACAAATGCAGGCGACACACCATTGTAATTACCCGCCTTTCTCAGACTCCATCGTAAAAGTCCCTATCCACAAGACCATCAGCGATTTACTCAACATTAAGTCACTTGAAGCATAACTAAATTCCTTTTATGCGGATAATGGGTTAACGGCTCAAAAACCTGTCGTCTTTTCTTTATTAGAGAAATAAAACGCGTGAAAGAGCCCTTTGTAACACTGGCGCGTACCTCGTGATCGATGCGCGGAGAAAGTCCAACATCTTTCATGAATTAGTTAAGGATTTTTTTAGAATTTTCTAACAGGAAAGCTAACGGCGACAGAACTTAGTAAGCATATTACAAACCTTTTGCACTCGAGTTTATAGCAAATGAAAACCCTACGACCGTTATACTAATAAGCAATTGCTTCTTTTCACGACTACATGTGACATGTTTTTAATTAAACCATACAGTTAGATAAACGTCGCAAATGTTTTTGGCAGCAATCCTTACCAGTAACTTAGTTGAAACGAAACTTGAAAAAAGATTGACATCTCATTAGGTCGTTGGCATCATTTTGAAGTAACACAATGAGCGGAAACCATATTACATTTGTATTAAATAAAATCGAATAATTATACAAGCGCTTTGTATCACAACGTACAAAGGAATTAAGAATGTAAGATTTAAATCATAATTATAATTTGTGTAACACAAGTATACTTTTTATAGGAAAAGGTTGGCTGGCAAAGCGGTTCAAAGCGTAGTATCAACTTTAGCATTTTTCATGATGCCAAATTGTCATGACACAACATTACACGACATGAAAATCTCATATCCGCTTATGGAACACGCGATGGGCGGCCTTGGACCCCAGGCCGACATATTTACCGAAATATATAACCCAAACAATAACTGTTAAACCGCCAACGTTACAGAAATCTACTTTGACATATACAAATTTACCTTCCGACTTTATTTAGGTCTCAAATATTATATGACTACAATAATGTATAGATCAAACAGTTGATATTCGTAAATTGTAGAAATTATGTACAGATTCGTAGTCAATAAGTGAGTATAACCTGTAATTATGTTATAAATAATGTAAAATTATATTTACCATTTTACTTACAGCTATATATTTTTTTATTTTACCGTTATACTGCTGATACCAAAAATCACTGTGTAAACCTTTACTGTTAGTTACGCTCAAAATGTACAACGAAATGGCTCTACATCATGAAATACCGTCAGTTAAAGTGTCCATATGTCATTTTTAAAGCCATCTTAATAGGCACAGTTCTCACGCACGAGTGTCCAGGTAGGTAGGTAGGTACACGCGCGCAGTTATGTATTTATTGAGGTGAAATCATCCACAGACGTGCGTTACTTTGCCCTTATTAAAACACAATTACGCGCAGGAAGCATGCGCGGACAACGGTCATGAGCTTGTGAAGTGGACGCAGCGAGTTTTTTCCAATAAATCGATTATCGTTTTAATGCGAGCGGTACGACTTAATCTGCTTTTTCTTTGCAATCTACGGCAGCCTAAAGATTACCAAGCGCAGTGGTAATCCCTATAGAAGGAAGCGTTCGACCGTCCATTGGACACATTGCGGGCAGGTGACATTCGCATAGCGACGCGCTCGTAACTGGACAAGCACGAGCGGGAATTTAAAACGATCGGTCTATAAAGAAAGATGAACGCCGCTTTTTTATTCGACGAACGATTATTTTTATTCGACGAACGAATATTTTTATTCGACGAACATTAAAAGAAATATCTTTCGTAAGCAATACAAGTAGCGATTTACGTTTGCTCGCTTGCTTTTATAGGGGCACATTCATTTCGATTCAAAATCGGGGTTTAAAATACTCCCCCTGTACTTTAATCATAGTTTTGCGATAAAAAAGAATCTTATGCAAGTTAAAAACCAAACGATACAACAGCACTTGTAAACATTTGTACGAACAAAGTCAGAATGTTTACGTGAAGCATGTTATCGTTAAAGCACTTAGCAAACGTTGATCGGAAATGTAGAGACCGACATTTAAAACGACATCTAAAATACTCGTGAACGTTGTCGTTTCATACTACGCGGTGACTGCAAACCGTCGACAACCAGACACATTCCAACTGAAAACTAAAGATCGATTTGAAATCAGTTGCTTTGTTGTCTGAAATCCTTTATCTTTGGAGGAAACTTCGTGTCTGAAACTTCCCATCTGTATAATATAAATAAATTGTCGCGCAACAAACATGAGACAGAACAATGTTCAAATATAATATGCTGCAAAAAGAACGTCTGATCGCTTAATAGCGATCTCTACCTAACTCTCTACAAGCACGTCTGCATTCAAGGAGTGCAGTACCCCCTTAGAAACGGAACAGCATCACTAGTACTTTAGTGTTGATATAGCCGAACCGCGTACAGACGATTCTGCTCATACAATATTAACTCGTATAGTTATACATTTAAAGACGCACAAAATGTTCCGTTTTTACCGACACATACTTCAATTACGTGAAGTTGCAATTCGTTCCTAATACGAACTTAAAATGTTTTCTTTAGTATTTTGTACATAAATGAAGTTAATGTCGCGTGCTGAACAGCAATGCTCGTAGACTTGTTTGCTACGAGCAAATATGAATATATTTTTACGTAAGAATCTCATTAATGTTGTTGGGAAAGTCATACGCCTTTCACGCGCAGAGCTGAGTTTCTTGGAAATCTGTGTAAAACTAAACTGAAGTCAAGCCTCCAGTGACACTCGCTAGCCTAATGTTCTTCCTTTACAATGCCCATACACAACCAAGTCCCCTGTTAACACCGTTTTCTGGTATTAATATTTTCGTAGGTACAGTTTTTGTGCTGTACTTCATAAATGTTGCATATACCTACTGAATATCACGTAGTCAAATACTTTCTAGAAAACGAGTAACAATATGGTAACCGATGCCTTACTGAGAGGCAAACGAGCCTTAAAAAGGCTGTATATTGTTAAGGTTACAAGCTCTCCGTGACGTACAAAGTCTAATCATACTGCGTCCACTATCCTATTTCAATATCTTTTATAAAAACATACAGCTCTAGCAACGAAACACCATTATTTCCTATAGAAATGGCACCAGATGCTTCAACTTGCGCGTGTTCACGCAACTTTACAGTCAAAAGCATCCAAGATGGCTTAAAGTATTTATAATGAGGCACTACCGTCGCATGCCTTGCGTTGATCACGCCTTAGAAAAGAATGATGACACTTAACATTATTCGAGTCTCTTAACGACTTATACTAGAGTTAATACCACACATAATATAATCCATATGAATTGTATTGTGACAACCATATTATTATAAATAGGCCCAACAGCTCACTGAAGTCTGACGGAAACGATAGGTCGTTAACATAAATGTCACCCTATTGATGTTATTACTAGATCAACATTGTTGTAACGTAACCCTAAAACAGGCCTAATTTATGGGTTGTCTTGCAGGTCGCGCGTTAAGGGCCACTTTTATGGTTTCTTTGACAGGGGACGAACACTGGCTATTATGCTTGGAACAATGTTAGTGAAATCACCGCGACACGGCATACGTATAAAATGTATTTCAGTTTTGTTTAATAGTTATTGTGAAACATAACGAATGCTGCATAGAAGATTTACTATTGGGCTACATCTAATATATAAAATTCTCGTGTCACAGTTTTCGTTGCCATACTCCTCCGAAACGGCTTGACCGATTCTCATGA